>CAHIKZ030004486.1:4447500-4548222 GCA_903632075.3 Acanthosepion pharaonis
GCACGACCATTACATCCTGTCAATACCTCATAAATAATGGACTATTCTACATTTTGATCATGCAGAAAGAGGAGAAAGAAATTACATGGTTTCAGTGAAAAGAAAGAAAGGAATATAGAAGTGCAGAGTGAGAGAGAAAATCAGATTAAGCTGATAAGAACAAATACTACACTTTGATGTTGGCCAAAAGCCAAGAATCTAAGGTGACTAAGCACCATTTTTCAGATGCACTGTATCAAATGACAGAAACCAAGTAAGGCAATCAATTCAAAAATTCAATTATCATAAATTAAATAAAATAACATCATCTGAATTATTTTTTTTTTAATTATTATTACACGAAATGTTCAGAATACAGGGATTTGTCTAGAAAGAAATGAATGAAGATAAAAGTGTTTGATGTCATTAATATCGCATAAATAATGGACTATCCCATTTTGATCAAAGAAAGAGAGGAAAGACACTTGATTTCAATGAGAAAATGAAATAAAAATAGAAAGAAAGAAATGAAGATAGAAATGTTTAATGGCTGTTTCAGTGAAATGGAAAAAAGTTGTCAATTACAAATCTTTTCATTTCTACCCCATTTATGGTATTATACCGCCTTTCCTCTTATAAAAAGGAAGGTCAGAATGCATTCCTCACTTAAATTCATGGATTTGTAAACAATAAAACAATAACTACGTTTGATTTACTAAATTTCATCCAAATCAAGGCTAGACAAAAAAAAATCACAGTAGAGATTTACAATTGAATTCCTTCTATAATTAAAAAACTTAAGTCTTGGTATAATATTGTCACTGATGACAGAGGGATTAACACACTGTAGTGTGGGATTTGTTTCTAATTTATTCATTTGAAAATACAAAATATTTGTATAAGAAGAATTATATTTATTCTCTAGAGAAAAATAATCATCATTAACATTTCCTGTTTCTGAAGCAAAAGATGTTTACATATATGATCTTCCTTAGTGAAAAATCACCTATGGTTTAAAATGCTGATCACATTCCATTCAATGAAAAATTACAAAATTCAAGAAACATTGTACTTAATCATTGTGGTTATGTATGCTGTTATGCATGAGAATGTGTGAGTGAACAAGTGAGAATAAAAGAAAAACATTTTTCATAAACATTATTTTATTCATGAAATTAGGCATGCTATCCAGAAAGCCAATCAGGCTGCATGTGGCTGCATTTTGATCATGACTGATTTATGTAAAATTCTGCCATTCTTACCTTCAGTAGGTTTTGAAAGTGTTAAATTCTCTAAACCTTCTTTCATTATGCATCCCAGAAAATTGAAACAAACTAGTTATCATTATATAACAGCTGCTCTTTTATGAAGAACAGCTTCGTTGAGACTGGAAAGTGAAGATTGGGCAGCACCAGCCCAGATATGGTAGCAATACTCCATTCTTGGTCCGATCTGACTATCATAAAGAGAGCATGGCAGCAGGAGTTAGATGTTTTCTCAAGCAATACAAAGAACCAACCACTCTCACACAATCTTTTGCAATGACACGAATATATACATTCCATTTGAAATCAAGAGCGAGTTTTAGCCCCGGTAAGTGTTCAAGGCAAGGAGCCTCTTTGAGAGTATGACCATTCATCAGGAGTTGTGCAGATTTAAGGTCTGCTCAGTGGTGATGAAAAGTTTAGTTTTGGATGTATTGAATATCATCCAGTCTTTTCCCTACTGAGCTGTCAGGAGAAATCAGCAGATAAGCACTGGTCATCAAAATATTTGGAGGTGTCCCCATACACTGCAGTGTCATAATATATATATATATATATTATCCAAATAATAAGAGAAATAACAGATGGAGTAAAAATCCACAGTTTTTAGCATTTACTTTTTTTTTTTAAAAAGTGCTCAATACAAAAGTAGAGCAAAATATTATTATAATATTTTTTATTATAAGAGATTATAATAAAAACATTTTACATCACTACACAAAAGCTTTCATGTTTTAATTCTATGGTTGTACTTCCTCAAGCAATGGTAGATAACTTGTCTAATGATTATATATATATATATATATATATAAAAAGAAAAATATACTGAAAAAACAAACAAAAATCCTAATATGCGATTATGCTGTTTTAATGTTTAATGTCAACGTCGGACGTTTCGGTCTAATAGACCATCTTCAGGACATATTCATAAAACATAATTAACATAGACCATATACAATTCAACATGAAAAGACAATGGACATAAAAGCAATACCAATCCAAACAGATAACTGAAATCTTTTATAAGATCAGCGTTCCATTTAAATATGATCACGAAATGCTGATCTTATAAAAGATGTTGACATTAAACATTAAAACAGCATAATTGCATATTAGGATTTTTGTTTGTTTTTTTCAGTATATTTTTCTTCATACTGTCGGATATATATATATATATATATATATATATATATATATATATATATTTTTATGATTAATACAAACATAAAATTTGTCACCTTACTGACTGATGTTATATTCAGCACTCCAGAGTTTCGTAGACTAAGCTTTTTTGTAATTATTCATTCCACTCATCAGGAGATATTTTTTTTACAAAAGATCTGAGTGTTCTTGGGTAGATCATTGATATAAAGCAGAAAGAGGGTAAGACCAAATAGGGAGCCTTGGGGGGGAGAGATGCCAGAATTGATCTCAGGAGCTTCAGAAGACTAGCCATCAATAACAAGCTTGTTTCATGTATATATCTAAAGACTATCTCCGACTGCACTATATTATTATATCATATTAATGCTATTCAGTTTTGTATTTTGTTCCAGGTGTTATATTGGTGGGTACAAGTATTGAGGTTCTAGCAATTTTGAGACATTATTTTTAACTGAACCTCACAGAACTCAAGGCAGAAGGAATTGATACAATATCTGACCATAACAAAAGCTGCCTAAAAGTGGCTTAAGCATTTTAAGTGTGGTGATTTTGAAATAAAGCATAGAAACAGATAAGCATGACTAGTTAATCATAATGCTTCAAAATATAAGACAGAGAGGGGAACCTAACCACCAGCAAGTGGGAAACTAAGCACTTGGAAAGATATATGTAGCACATTACATAAGCTTATAAAAAAAATTGGTTCCAATATTTTAAGTGTGGTGATTTTGAAATAAAGCTTAGAAGTGGATACACATCACTTGTCAAATATAAATGCAAGGTTGAATCAGCAACTGAAAAATTAACAAACAAGATCATTGAAAAATACCATATGTCAAGAATCAGAGAAATAATAGTTCCAGTATTTTAAGGGTGGGGATTTGTCCCATGAAGTAAAACCTAGAAGTGGATGACCATCAGTTGTCAAACATAACAACTTAAAATAGAAGATAAAAAGAACATGACCACCAGCAACTGGAAAACCAAGAGCTATGTTCACCAAAAGATACCATATATAGGGCATTACATAAGCTTACAAAAAAAATGGTTCCGGCATTTTAACGGTGGTGACTTGTCCCTTAAAATAGAATCCAAAAATAGACAACAATCAGCAGTCAATTTTAATGCTTTAAAATGCAAAACAGAGAGAACCTGACCACTAGCAACTGGGAAACTAAAAGCTATATTGATTTTTTTTTTTGATGGCATATCAACATTTTGCAGGTTATTTAAAGCCAGAAAATATTTTAGATTGAAAGAATTTTTGGGAGATAATACTGATTTACTGATGCACATCATACTAATTAACTCCTAGCTTGGGAGAGAATATGTGGATCCATACCTTTCCCAAGGGTATTTTCACGCAAGTGAAAATAACAAACATGAGTGGAATTGGAACTCAGTTTCAATTCCAAGTCGCTATCATCAGATGAGGCTAAATAGAGATATGGATGGCTATAGGGGTGGGGTGGGGTGTTTTGTAAATAGAAAGGAGATGGATGGACATTAAACAAACAATCACGAGGGAAGGGGGTGATAGAGAGGAGGACAGACATCTATCTACAGCCATGGAAACGTAGATAGAGAAGAGATGGACAGACAGCCATGGGGTGGTAGAGAAGAGATGGACAGACAGCCATGGGGGTGTGCAGATAGAGGGGGAGATGGATGTTCAAAAGAAGTTGGGTAGACGAGAGAGGTAGGTGGCTAATGTTCAAAGTGAGGTAGATGAAGGGGTATAATGAATATAAATAGATTTGGCAAGTTTCTTTTGCAATGATTTGCTCATCCAAATAAGCACCTCTAAATTTCTTTTGATAAAGTATTACAATGAAGTATTTCTGATTTTATTCAGTGATAGTAGGAGCCAATGTCAGGGATCATGCTAACAGTGCCACTGGTACCATATAACCCAGGACATCAACTGTGGTTTGACTAGGAGTGAGATGGGTACTGTCAAGTTTACAGTATGCTTGAATGAATCCCTCTCTGGCTTTCAATCTAGATATATAGAAGAAACTAGTCATGTGCTCAGTTGCACAGTAATCCTACAACCACATCCAGTCATGGGACTGATGATGATGAGAGGAACCAACTGAAAAGTTCAGTTTGTTTGTTTAACAGCATATCAACTCCTTATGGGTCATTTAATGCCAAAACTTTATCCTCTTGTGAGCTTTGGTAATTTTTTTATTCTTTACTATGAAAATGTATTGCTGGTAATTTTTTCCAATGTATTTTTATATTTTCATGTTTTGACCTCAGTTTGGGGAGTTCACTATCTGCCTATAGCTGGGACACTAACAGGTGCTATCACCCTGATTCAGGTGGTCCTGGGAACAACAACAATCAAGAGATGTTCCATACTCCTTAAAATCTACCAATCAGAGGCCTTGCTGCCAGATGGAGTTTATCATCACACCAAGGGCAAACTAGAAAGTAATATATCTGGCAAACATTATAATTCTATTATATTTCATCACCAAAATTGAAATTTTGCAATTGAAATTCCCAGTGAGGGAAAAAAAAACTCAACATTGTACTAGGTGTTTGAAAACTATATGTAAAGTAAGCAATTATTTAGGTTAAAGAATTCCTTGCCCATAATATGAGAGAAAATTAAAAGACAAATATGTGTGCTACAGTGTTATTGGGTATAATGGGACAAACAAGTTTGATAACCTGAATAAATGATTTTCTGGTAAAATGAGAGAAAGAATAAAAATGATTACTGTAATCTGGTAAATTTGAGGTAGAGGAAAATTTTTGATTGTATAAAAAGGATTTAAACACCTAAATCAATTAATCAATTTCGCTTAAAAGAAAAGAATTACGTTTTGTTTATAACATGTAATTTTTTTTTTTTTTACAAGTTTAATAAATATAATGTATTCCAAATGAAACTTCTTTTGTAACTGTCTTAAAGAAACTTTTTTGCCTTCCATCAGTATGGCTGATGCTAACCCCCATTGAGTCTTTTAGGTCTAATGCTTTTCAGTTACATGAAGTGGAGTGATTATATCTAATGAATTACTAGATTTACTGCCAGAAAAGTTGGTTCACCATGTCATACTAGATAATTTTTCTTGTCAGAATCTATCTTACACCTTTGTAAGTCTACTATTTGTCTATGCATTGAATATTGCTACCACATTTGGGCTGGTGCTTCTGCTGTGTATCAAGAGATTTTTGACAAAATCCCAAGAAATGTTACCAGCCCTGACCTGGCATCTCAACTTCAGTTACTTTCCCACTGCCATAATATGGCTTCACTGTGCCTTTTCTATAAATATTTTCATTATATTTGTTCTGATGATCTTTTCTCTTTGGAACTTTGACTTTACAAATTTAGGCACAGTACTCGACTGACAGTGAGATCTCATTATTTTACCGTTGAAATTGCTAAACATAACCATCAATGCTTGTAGAACTCTTCTAGCTTCTTCTCTTCCTGTCAACTATGATCTTTAAAAACTTAAATGCAACATCAATCGTCATCATCTGTTTTTCTGAATCCTTTTTTTTTTCTTTTTGTCTTTTCCCTTCAATAACATTTTCTCAGTTTCTTACATTATCAATAAACCCCATGCGTCTTAGTGGCTTTATCATCTTGGTTGGGAGTGAGGAGAAAAAAAGGTTAGCTTTCTTTGTAGAATCAGCACCATTTCAACCAGTCGTACAAACCTTTCAACCACTCATGTGCCGTTTTTTTTTTTTTTGTTTGTTTGTTTGTTTTTTTTTATTACGGAGCCAAATTTTCATATGTTATGCTGTACTACAGTTGATTTGGTGTCTGCCCCATGTGTAACATGGAAACGATTGACTGAACAATCAGAAAGAGAAAATGAAAACTAAAACATCAATGAAGTCAATGTCAGAGTTGATGACAGCCTGAATTGAATATGACCAGCCGACAGTTACCAATGAAAAAAAAATTACAATAAAATCACCACAGTTTATCTCTCTTTCCTTTTGAGTACATTTTCCTTAATCTCTCATGTCGATAAAATAATTATAAGACTGTGACGTTAGGGATTGTTTTTGAAGCTTATGTAACCAACTTGGCGCATGGAGAACCTTCAACATACGTTACCTAGAGAATGTTACTGTGAAACAACCTCAAGACCTTGGAATTGGTAATTCGTTAAAAAATTCAAATATAATTTCCCAAGAGTCAAAATTCAAAAAAATAAAATAAACCTCGTAATTTTAGATCTTTTAGGAAGTGGAAAATGAATGTCACTAAGTAAAAATCTAAAATGTTGAGAGTTCAATTTCATATACCATATTTGGCAGCAGTAATTCAAAGTGTTTCATTGGGAAATTTGGTACCATCACTGAAAAATGCACATCGTTTGTTCTAGGATAACGAAATAAAAATAATTCGATTTTTATAAAAAAAAAAAAAAAATATGATTTTATTTTTACTGTATCGATAGCATGAAAGTCAAAAAGGGCGAAAAAACTAAAAAAAATGCATTGAAAAAGACATGTGTGACTGCAACTGAAAAATTTTAACACAGAACATTTATTTTATCAACACTAAACTGACTACAATTAAGGAAAGAGATAAACTAAAATACCAACAGAAAAAAAAAGAAATCACAATAATAAAACCGAAAATAAAACCAGATCTTGAGAAAGAGAAAAAAAATTCTATCATCGACCCTAAAGAGAACGAGAGCATGGAAATAAATCTCATACGAAAAGCCATTTACATCGGTTTGCAAAAGAAAAGCAGATGATATGAACGTGTCTCAAAAATATATTCATAAATAAACCCTGTTGAATTTAACACAAGCAAAATACAATATTATAACAAATGACGGAATAAAGTTAAATATAAAACAAGAAATCTTAGAATGAAAGTTAATAAATCGAATTTCTTTAGCTTTAGTTTAGTGGTACCAAAAAGAAAAAGCATGACTAACCTATTTTTATAGTACGGATGCAGAAAATAGTAGTAATACAAGAGAGGAAAACGATTTTTTAAATGTTGAACGCAAAGGAAAAATAGTCGATCATCAATAAAATTGCTCATTTACATTTCATTTATTCAATAATCTAAAACGTTATTTTCTATTTATACAAGTAGACGATTTAATAACATATATAATTTGCAATTGCGCATACTCGATGTTTTTAGAGAGTACTCTACTAAAATTGACGTTCTTTAAAAAAAATTTCATCGACGTAAAAATTAAGTTTAAAAAAATATGTCCCCAAATAGAAAGGTATGATCAAAATCTTGAATTAATCATCATTTCCTACCTAACAAGTCATAATTGTCGTTGATCGATTTTCATAAAGTCAATATTTTAAATTACCCCAAAGTGGTTTTTGCCTGCATCGTTCCAAAAAAACAAAAAAAGCAATGGTAGATTTATTTTAGTATCTACTGATTGGAATTATTACCATATTTGAAATGACAGCCGCATACTACAGGCTTAATTTTGTTTTTATCATACCAACGTATTTTAACTTTCATTTCGAAAAATAACATTTAAAAAAAAAAAAAGTATTTCAATGCAAACCCATGTACACATTTCATTATTATTTTAATTTTTAAGCCCTATTTACTGTTACATCAGTAATCTCTAGTCGCTATCACTTCGATCATAAACAAACAAAAAATCTTGAAAATGATTCATGAAATGATGATGGTAATGAAAAAAAATACATTATAGCAAGACTGGCCGCCCGTAGCTTTAAAAATGGGTCAATCACGTTTTCTCCATTGAGCAACTACTTGCTACAAATGCGTGTGCGAATATGGATATGTGATCAGAGAAACGTGTTTTTAAAAAGTAAAAATAAATATCTTATTTCACAAAATAAAAAATCTAAAACCTGAACAACTCAAATAGGGAGATTTTTTTTTGGGGGGGGTCCACTTTTTATTTTCTAAATTTTAATAGCGACCCTAACTAAGCAAATGTGTGTGCGTGTTTTTTTTTTAAAGCTTTACCTTGAAAACAGGTTATCTACAATGACAAAAAATAAAAAAACAAAACAAAAAAACAATCTCGTCAAAAAAAAAAAAAAAATGTTTTCTAAACATTTATTTACGTCTGTTGATTATTAATGACGTTTTTTTTTTTCTTTTTTTGTCCTTATTGATGTTAGATTGAACAATTATTTATTGATATAAAATTAAAATATTATTTTTCGAGAATCACTAAGCAGTGGTGCTTCAATTTTAATTGAGTCACTCTTTTTAACTCTTTGACTATTGGTAATACGGTATTATCCTAAGCTAAAGTGTGGTAAAGAAAGTATTTAGAGAATTTATTCATAACTTAATTAAAAAGAAAAAGAGTAAATTATGATTGAAAAAAAATGTTTGTTTGAAATATAAAATTTAAAATTACTTGGTTCTAATAAGATATCATTTCAACAATTAATTTTCAAATAAAAAAAAAAAAAGTAAACTCAAAATGAAATTTTTTTTTGTTGTTTCGATCTTAAATTCTAAGAACTTTTTAAAATTTTATATTTGCATGTAGTCTGTGATTTAAAAAAAAAAAAAAAAAAACGGATCCGAATAAAAAGAAAAGAATATTCTTTTCTGATCAAATATTTTTTTTTACCTTTTAAAAATAAATTTGCCTCCCCCACCCTCAACTAGTTCAAATACCACATGTACTCCAATAACTCTATCGACAGTGGAGAAATATTCTTTTTAAAAATATGTGAAAATTTTGAATAAAATATAAATAAATAAATGTTATTTTTTTTTTTAATTCCTGTTAAAGTTTAAACTAAAAAAAAAGTTAAAAATAAATACAATGGTCCCTCTTTTTGCCCTGGGCAAATAATATTGTCAAATAATTTTAAAAAGCACTCAAATCAACAAAAACAGCTGAAATCTAAACGGAAAGGGAAACCAAATGCTGATTTTATAAGTACTGTAAAATTTTATTCCTTCATATAAACAATTGTTTTTTGTTAATCTATTTTTTATTTTAAAACTGACTCCTTGCTCTTGTAAATATTTTTTTTCTGGATCAATTTGTTTTTCTACTGTAAGGAAGAAAAATAAATTTAAAAGTGTAAATTTTTTTTAACACTACCTGTGATTTCAAAAAAAACTTGTTTTTTGTTTGGTTTTCAAAATAAAAAAATATCTTCATAATAAAATAAAATTAATTGCAATAATTGCAGTAACATTTTTCACCTAAAATAAAAAATTAAAAAGTCTTGAAAAATTTTGATCAGAACCTTAAAAATTTAATGTGGAAAAAAAAAAAAAAAAAAACTAAATTTTATTTTATGACCCTACCGTAAGTATTGCTTTTTTTTCTTTTTTTATTTACAATACATTTTGAAACAGTTTAACAAATTCTTGAGGAAATAAATGCAAAAAATAAAATATCCGAACATTAATCACAAAATGGAATAATAAGGAATAATATTTTTTTTTTAATTTAGAGATCATTACGTAAAAAGGTTAAAGTCGTGTTTTTTAGCAGAAAGCATTTTTATTTACTTAGGTTAAGTATTACTTAGCAAGTTCTTGCACTAAAAATGTACTTAGTGACTATTCTTTGACTAGAACTATAAAGTTAAAGTATAAATAAAAAAAAAAAATTGCTCCTACGGTTGCAATGACATATAGAAATATATAAAAATAAATCGATCCCCCAATTTGTGGTCAATATAGTAAAAGTCACAAGAAACAACTACTCAATTACATATTACTTTTTTTTTTTACTTTAGTTTTAGTCAGTGTATGACTACAAGTAGCTTTCTATATTTATATTGCATTGTCTGGTGAAGTAATCAACCTTTTAATTTAAAAAAAGAAAACAATCATGTAAACTGGTTTTTAAAAAATAAATAAAAATCGAATTTTAGTAATTCATCAAAAATACTACTACTAACTTACTAGTTCTACCACTACTAGGCTGCTATAGAATTTTTGTATTTGACTATTTTAAAAACATTTCAAAAAGCGATCTTCTTTCATAGTGGTCATAAAGTGAGGGTGCCGATTTATATTTATGAACCATACGTAAATTAATCCCCCTCTTTACAAACATGAAAATGTTTATGAAAGTAACTAGTTAAAAAGAAGGAAAAGAAAAAAAAACGTTGTTGTGTTTTTTTTAATGAATACCTGTAGAAGATTAAAATATTTTTTTCTTTTTTAAAGTATTTAAGGCTAAAACGAATATTTTTTTTATTTATTTTAAATAATTTCACAAAAAGAAATGTTTGCCTGAAATGTCGATCGACGAAAAGGAGAGATCGAAGCCTTAATTATCAATTTTGAATTTATACTGCTAGACATGAGGACAGTAGCAGAAGGTTTTTAAGTATTTCTCTTAAAAAGATAAGCAATTATCGATATTCCCATTCAATAAATAATAAAATGAAGATGCAAGACTAAAATTATGAAATAGATACAATTTAGTAGGGAGTGATTTTACAAGCAAGAAGTGTAATGAAAAAAAATAACTCTATGTTCCGATGGAATATGAATCGATTATCTTAATGTTGGAATAAAAAGGTTAAATTAAATACAGTTTTAATTTCTGATTACATAGTGGAATGGAAATTATCAAAGATTACGAAACGAAGAGCAGTAAGTTCTGTAAATACTAAGATATCGACTGAATAAAATGGATCAGTTAGTGAAACATTATATATATATATATATGGCAAATCTATTTTTTTTACGATGAAGATAAAAGATGAAAATAGAAAAGCAAATCAAACGTCCCAACAAATTTTGACTTGACAATCGAAGGGGTGTGCAACAAAAAAAAAATAGGGGGGAGAAAAAAGGAAGTGAAATTATGAACAAAGGGGCTGAAAATTGCTGCAATAATGAAGGACTTACTTCTTAGTGTTGGCTTCTGCAGCAAATAATTCATGAAACGTAGAGCTGAGAAGATCCGCTTGCAAGAAAGAATAAATTTGGCTCCGGGTCTGCGGCAAGATTTGGACAGCTGTAGCCATCTTCACACACAAGGATGGATGACGACAAGGAGCCGTCGACTATCTCAAAGCAAAAAAAATATAAAATAAATAAAATACACAAAATATACAAACAATCGATTAAAGCAGCGAAGGCAAAACTGTCCTTAAATCGCATCCACCCGATAATGTAAAAAAAAAAAAAAAAGAAAAATTCCACTCGGTAAGAGAACAAATTGTGTTTTCCTTCAGGTAGTGTTCATCAATATGAACACTAAGTCATCCATCATGAATGAGGGCTGCTGGGAAATATTGGAAAACAGTGTAAAGATACAACGGTTCCGGGAAGATAGGCTCCTCCTTCTCAACCCCTCTCTCTATGACATTATTAATACTACTCACTAATAATTCTCTGCATTCTTTTTCCTTTTCTTTTTCTTTCACTCTTTTTCTCTCGGTCTTTATTTTATCGTTCCATTAAAAGAAAAAGAGGGGGAAATCTATTTAACCCCCTCTTACTCTTTCTGTTACACTGTATAAAGATTATTTCTCTCGCTTAAAACACGAATAATTCTTTGTATTTCTTCATTGTTTTGTTTTTTTACGAAATATATTTTATTTTCTACACTCACCTTTGTTCTTTATTATATATGGGTGTGCGTGCGTATCAATTTGTTCATCTCTATCTGTTCACATATGTGTGTGTATGCATGTAGGTGCTTGTTCCATTAGTGATAGTCACAAACACATAAATATATTTCCGATAATTGTGGTAAATTTTAAAGGTGCAATAATTTATTAATATTTTCACAAAACGTTTTTATACGTAAAAAGATGTCTAAGTTGGTTTTACGTAGATATACTGTTTTCATAGTCTACGGACTTAAAACGTTCCCAAACTGGACATGTAACTGATATTGTGAGAGTAAGTTAACTCAAACTGGCAATATTCATAGTTTACAGGACAGAAGTGAGTGCATGTGTACTGACTTCGAGAAGCTGGCATCTAGTTTCAGTTGTCGGCGAATCTTCATTTGCAGCCGCTTCGCTTATCACTTTGACGAAAGGATGTCGCTTTGCCTAGGTCTGTGGAAAAGGATGACATTTTTGAATTGACTGACCACGACCTGTTGCAAATTTTTTTAAAGGACATAAATTCAAAGTTTTTTTTTTAATTTACTCAAAAAAAAAAACAAAAAAAAAACAGTAGCAATGGGTTGAAAATTCTCTTTATACCCCGTAATCTGTTTTCTAAGACATGCAAATTTCTAAATTTATTTTGGAGTTTATTTTTTTGTGTCCTTTTTTTCCCTGGAGACTTCTTCTTCTTCTTCTTCTTCTTCTTTATGTGTATGTGTGTGTGTGTGTGTGTTTGTTGATCCTCTTTTTGTGTGACTTTTTTGACATGCCTTTGAAATATTTAAACCCTATTTCAATTACAGTGTAACCCGGATATAAGAGACCCGGATATAAGAGAGATTTTCTCTGGTCCCAAATTAGAGCCTGTGTTAGTTAATGTATATAAAATAGACCAAACCCGGATGCAAGAGAAACCCGGATATAAGAGACTTCTTCTCCGGCCCCGACAACTCTCTTACATCCGGGTTACACTGTATTATATTTTAAATGTTACAACAGATGTATATATGTCATTTCCACATGTCATCTTTCCTGGCAAGATGCTAAAACTTTGTTGTTTTACTTCTTTATTTCAATTATTCTTTCATAGATTTATTACTTTTTATACCCTGTTCTTTTTTGCCATTATTATTATTATTATTATTATTATTATTATTTCACTTCTTATTCTTCTTCCAGCTTCATTTCTTCTCATTTTTCTTCTTCATCCTTTTGTAATTTTTCTTCTCCCTTTTCTTATTTTCTTCCAATTCTTCTTTCTTTCTTTCTTATTATTTTTATTTCCGTAATCTATGTTATGTTTATATAGCTCATACAGTTTCTCGTTTTCATAATAATTCACACGTTTCAACGCCCCCCTCCCCCTCTCTCTCTCTCTCTCTCTCTCTCTCTCTCTCTCTCTCTCTCGCTTTCTAACATTGCCAAACCTCCCCATTATTTCCTCTTCTTCTTTTCTTTCTTTTTTATCACATAATAACGCATTTTCCCATCACGTCTTTGTTTTTAATATTTTATCATATAATTCTCTATCTCTGTCTTTTTTTTATTCCTACTACTTTTTGATATTTATTCACTTACCTTCTTAGTTTAAATGGAAAGGTAATAAAATTCTGCCGAGACAAACTTCCAAGATATATTTGTCACCCTTAAAAATCAGTATACAAGATTAAGCGTTGGAACTATTTCTTCAATGTATCAGAATAAGTGAATAGTGTAAGAGAAAGACGGCGGATAAAATAACTGTATATACCTTTGACCAGTAGAGAATCCAGAAATGAGGGGTAAGCTAGTAAGCTTTCTTCGTGCACAAATAGCAACGTCATCGTGGTTACAGAGACTCCGAGAGACTTTTCTTTCTCTACAACAACGCTTTTTTTCCACCCCTCGGCAACAATTCATATTTTACTGTTTGCAAACTGTTGGCTAACTTTTCTTCATCTTCCCCAGTAAGTATGTACCGTGCTTGGCTGGCCAAGTGACCATTAACAACGAAACATTGAAAGCCAATCTATACAGAGAAAAGTCTTTGGGTAGACGTTGAGAAGAGAAGATGCTTTTCTGACACGTGCGAAAAACACACTTGTAACATAACATGCTGGACTTGTGAACAAGTACAAATTTTTAACATCCACTAGCTTTCCTTTTCAGGATTAGAGAGAAGGCATGTAATTCATGTCTGCACTTTGTTAGCTTGTTATCCTTTTAGAAAAAGAAATCACCACCGGAGAATACAAGATTGTAACCATCTATCTTCCCAGACTTTTACCATTCTACCTTAAAATCAACCTGTAGAGGAATCGACGTAATACGGACGCATTAAATCATCTAGATGCTAGTTCAGTTGTAGAGAGTGGACAGTTTGGTCAACAACTGTAAAGTCTAGAGATGCAAGAGAAGCGTTTCGTGCCTCCTATTTCAAAATTAAATTTTAGGAATGATTGAAAAAAAAACCCTGTAATTTAAATTATTTTACACGATATAGAACCTGAGATATGTATGTTCACTTGCTAATATATAATCACTATTTATATTATCTCCACCTTTGTTATTAACCAAACATTTACCCGTCGTGTTATCCGGCGTTTGTCAACCCGGGTAACCCTCAGGAAATTTCCAGTTGAACCCTAGTTCTTATTTAGTTGTTGCTCACCCCGTTTCTACTAAGTTTAAATCTGCATTGTCCGGCGTATGAGATTGAACTCACAATTACTATGTCACTAAATGAATGAACCAACACTTTAATCCACTGCTTCTTAACCTGGGGTTCATGGACCTTTAAAAGTTCATGGATTAGTTCCGGGGTCCATGAGGATCAGATAAAAATTAACATTTATATTCGCTATACAGCCCTTGTCCCAATCAATGGTTTGCCATTGAAAGAAATAAAAGAAAATGCATCCTGTTACTGCTTGAAAGAAAACGCATCCAGCCACTACAATGCCGACCGCCCATGGTCAGTGACTCCAGAATTGTTAAGAATCACTGCACTAGGATATTGTGGGATAATCCTGAGTGTAGAACTTTGAACTTTAATGGAGGCTTCTCTTTTCTACTGCTGCTGTTTAAGTCTTGCTGCTATTTCATAGTGGAAACGGGACAATCAATAACTGAGCACTACTAAATAAGAACTACACGAATTATTTCCCCTAGACATGGTCAACAGAATGAGAGCAATCTACCTCCGTTTATTAAATAATGGGTTAACTTCGAAAATCCTTGAACGTTAGCCGGATCGACATGTAATTGATGAAGGCTGGAGAGAACAGCAGCATAAATAATGTACATAGTGATAGCTCCTAATCCCAGAAATTCAGACAGAAATTGTGGAGACACCAAGGGAAGCGGTCGGAAACGTTTCATCAAAAATTGGCACTGATGTCCAACCCCCTGACATTCCTATACAGATGTAGAGACCTAAAACTAGTTCTACCAGGCTTATCAATCAATACATCGATTAGTTACAGGATATCACAAAGGATAGTGGAAAGATTCCGCTACGCCCTCGCGAGGGAAGGGATTTTCCACAACTGCTGGAAGAAGCATGAGTTTCAGGTATGAACAAAACAGGACATTACTTGGCAGAATAACACAGACAACTACAGAATCCAACAAGACCAGGATAAATTAAACAATGAAAAATTTCAAACGGTTGGCCAAATACAGAAACTAGCACAAAGGAAAATACAGTTTAAGAATAGCAACGAGGTCTACCACGTTTCGGTAAGAGCAGGTTTTTTTTGGGTTTTTTTAACGTTTCACCCCAAACAAGGTAATAATGCCACTAGGACGCAAGAGATTACTGGGAGTGATAGAGAATGAGAAAATTTTGGTGAGGAAAAAAGACTATAAAAGAACAGGATTCCGGTTGGTATAAGATAGCGATTGTTAATATCAGTGTTCAATAGTTGAGTTCCTCTAAAAGTACTAAACAAGGACCTCAATATTTTTAATCAATTCACCCCAATCAAGGTGATAATGCCACTTAGCCACAAGCGGTTGCTGAAAGCGAATGAAAAAAACTTTGAAATGAACCGAAAATTCAATCCTAAACAGGAAACAAGGTATAAAACTCTAATCCAGTTTAAAACACCGGGCGATAGACAACCCTATCTATTATCGCTTCGCCACAATCATATAACCATCAAGCGTGTCCCATGCTTAGACATGACAGCTCCAGTTGCCTTGAAGATCCCTAGACCCCAAGCAGATGAGCTAAGATGGGAAGTGAGACAAGCACCAGAATATGACAAACTGCCAAAATCTAACAACACACTGACGCCCGTGGCTTTTTGCTTTTTCTCAGTACAGGATAATGACTCACCCGTACACTGCTGTCCAACATTTTAAAGATAGAGCGAGAATCATCGGAGTAGGCGAGTACCTCCCACAAGAATGTTAGGATCTAGTATTTCCCAACAGAGTATTGCTTAAGCCACTACACTGCTTCCTGTGGCGTTTTGCTTTCCCTCAGTACAGGATAATGACTCACAAGTACTCTGCTGCTCAGGATAAAACCAGAATCATCGGACCATTCGAACACCTTCCTCTATTGAAACAATTACATTGCCGATGCTCGTATGCCCAGTAAATCCGTTTTAATCGATGTACATCGGTTAACAAAAGTACTTTAGTTACTTTTACTTTCACCTTCTTTAAAGCTGTAATTTGTACTATAGTAGCCATTCTATTAGCTCGTACTTAGCGAGGAAGGCTTCGTTACTTATCTTGTCTGCTTAATGCTTTGTCAGCGATTGATAACTTTTCCCGCCACAACTGAATAAGAGTACTACACACTCTACCGTTTCGAAAATGCTCTGATCTAGTTTTCTCTTCATAATGGTTTTTTTTTGCGGGGGGGGGGGGGTAAAACTTACGCAGATCTCTTCTTGCTCATAAATGCGGCTTTGAACACACCAAGATGAAGTGCTCAGGTCGGTTGTCATGAGACGTTAGCTGCGATATGCTAACTGGTCATAATGTGTTTGATCATCAGCATATGTAATAATGATTACTAAGATCAGAATAATATGACATAAAGCCCAAATATGGACAAGAATGTAGTGAAGGAAAGCGAGAAGAAAGGATTAAATATCAACTGCAAGATGCCGGAATGCATGATTGTTAGCAAAATGATGAACCGAAAGTGCGAATTGCAAATCGGAGATACTAAAATCAAACAAATACAAAAATTTAAATATCTGGGAAGTGTTTTAACAGAGGACGGAAAGCGAGACACTGTGATCCGAAGGCGCGTTCAGTTAAACAAAATATAACCGGCACTGGTCAATCGATGTGGTTCAATTCTGCTTCATGACAATCCTGGGCCACATGCTACCGGAATGACACTGCTTCATGACATTGCTGTTCCACATATTGCCGGAATGACACTGCTTCATGACAATGTTAGGCCACATGTTGCCGGAATGACACTGCTTCATGACAATGCTGGGCCACATGTTGTCGGAATTACACTGCTTCATGACAATGCTGGGTCACATGCTACCGGAATGACACTGCTTCATGACAATGCTGGGCCACATGTTGCCGAAATGACACTGCTTCATGACAATGCTGGGCCACATGTTGCCGAAATGACACTGCTTCATGACAATGCTGGGCCACATGTTGCCGAAATGACACTGCTTCATGACAATGCTGGGCCACATGTTGCCGGAATGACACTGCTTCATGACAATGCTGGGCCACATGTTGCCGAAATGACACTGCTTCATGACAATGCTGGGCCACATGTTGCCGGAATGACACTGCTTCATGACAATGCTGGGCCACATGTTGCCGGAATGACACTGCTTCATGACAATGCTGGGCCACATGTTGCCGGAATGATACTGCTTCATGACAATGCTGGGCCACATGTTGCCGGAATGACACTGCTTCACGACAATGCTGGGTCACATGCTACCGGAATGACACTGCTTCACGACAATGCTGGGCCACATGTTGCCGGAATTACACTGCTTCATGTCAATGCTGGGCCACATGTTGCCGGAATTACACTGCTTCATGACAATGCTGGGCCACATGTTGCCAGAATGATACTGCTTCATGACAATGCTGGGCCGCATGTTGCCGAAATGACACTGAAGAAGCTCATCAACTTGGGATACGAGACATTGCTAATGTCTACCATATTGCCCTGATCTCTGGCCTAATGACGACCACCTTTTCAAGCATTTTGACAAATTTTTAATCCAAAAAACATTGACGTCCAAACCGTTAGACTTTTATCGTAAAGACATAAATAGCCGTATCACTCGATGGCAAAAATGTATAGAAGTTCAGGGCTCCTATTTTGACTGGTTTAAACAATGTTTAAATGCATTCATTCAGAAATAAAATTTGATTTTTAAATTGGAAATTATTTTCCGAACAACCTAATACTTGTGACTTGCTGCTGCCAATATAGATGAGGAGGGCATTTTTTTTTTTATCGTAAAGAACGGTTCTACTCAAATTGTGGTGCATATGCCAATATCCGTCCTCGAACCATAGACTGCTAATATGCAGCTTTTTTCCATATATTTATTAATGCGTGATTTTACTACTTTTAATGCGCCGTTTTAACAGCTTTTCTGTCAGATAAAATTATAAGATTATACAATATATAAGATTAATAGACATACAATATATAAGATTATTAAATATACAATATATAAGATTATAAGATATATAAGATTATTAGATATACAATATATAAGATTATGCAATATATAAGATTAATAGATATACAATATATAAGATTATTAGATATACAATATATAAGATTATACGATATTTAAGATTATAGAATATATAAGATTATTAGATATAGAATATATAAGATTATTAGATATATAAGATTATAGAATATATAGGATTATTAGATGTACAATATATAAGAATATTAGATATACAATATATACGATAATGCAATATATAAGATTATTAGATATACAATATATAAGATTATTAGATATATAAGATTATGCAATATATAAGATTATACAATATATAATATTATTAGATATACACTTTATGGATGGAATTTTTTTTGTGTCGACTCTTACAACTGCAACTAATAAAAAGTATTTAAAAGTACCAATGCCAGAAAATAATAAATTCTACGATAAAATTTATTTTTTTAATCATTTCATTCCAAGCAAGGCGATAACTCCACTAAGACGCAAGAGGGTTATTGGGAATGAAAGAGAATGAGAAGACTTTAGTGAGGTGAAAGGACTATAAAAGAGCAGGTTTCAGGAAGACAGAAGATGGCGATTAGCGTTACATTTAAATTTTTGAGGATTTTAGGTGGCAGGGAAACACGAAAGGAAGTTCCACAAGCGAGAAGTATGAGAAAATAAACTATTACAATTCAACATGCGGTTACATGTAGCTAGTTCAACAGTAAAAGAATGAGACCTAATTGCTAATCTAGTAGTACAGTTAAATCCATGCAGTCGATGCACTGAGGAGGAAAAACCTAATGATTGTACTTACACTATTTACATATAAACTATTATCTTAATCTCTGTTGTTGCAGTGAGATGTGCAAAATAGATGTACTCTATTTTGCATAAAGTCAAACACCTACAAATAAGTCAGTCACAGATCTCTAACACCGTTGGACGAACCGAATTTTGTGGAATCTTTTAACTTCTTGTCCCTTGTGTGGACAAGAAGTTAAAAGACATAGTTGCAAGGTGGGGAAACGAGATTACAAATCTCTGCTTGACCGGGCCGGCGCGTCTTACGACCTAGGGGAGAGCGCGCGGGTTTTTTTTGGTTCGTTGTGTCGTCTGCCATTTTTCAGAACTGTTTTATGACCATCCGCCATTTTTTTTTTAATTATTTTTAAACTGACGTTACATTGTCCATAAACAACTAATAATAGACATCGTGTATCTGTAAGCCGATGCGGTACGTACAACGCAGTAACACCCGACGAGGTTGGAGCTCCAAAATGGCTAGTTTCAGCATCATGTTTTTTTTTGGGGGGGTTCTACCTAAGTTATATTGTAGATCGCAGAAAAAGTATCTTCTTGAGTTATTTCAATCAATAAATATATAAGCAGATACTCTCACACATACATCTATATAATTTAACATCTTATATATATATATATATATATATATATATATATATATATATATATATCGTACTTATTATAAAACCCAGGTTGTGTGTGTGTGTGTCTGTACGTTTATATATTGGATCGGATTTTCTACATTTTTCAACCTGATTTCAACAAAACTTCACAGGACTACGTAAAATTACCTTGCGGTGGTTCTGACAGTGCCAAAAATTGGAAAAACACAATTATTTTTGCACGAAATTAATTTGAAAACACGATTAAGAGGCATCGCGAGAATGAAAGGGGGACAACTCAAGTGTGTGTGTTCGTTTATATATGGGATCGGATTTCCTACATTTTTCAACCGATTTCAACAAAACTTCACTTTTTTTTTTGGCAGGTAGTGTTTCTTATTGTCTTGCACACTTTTTTTCTTTATTTTTACATTCAGAATGCTTTAAAATTACATTTACAAGACAATTGTTTATAATAAAATTCTATTCAATCGGTAGACTCATAACGATTGAAAACAATGTTTTTGTTTGAGTTTGGGTTTGACCAATTCGTGAAAAAAAAAAAAAACTAATTAAGACATGCGTGTCCGTCAATCTTAAATAATAATCTTTGTCAATTTTATTTTTCAGTCCTTATGATGGTCGATACTTGATCTATCTCTTACTGTTACATCCCCGGGCAACGCCGGGCTCTACTGCTAGTATGTATATATATATAATAATAATCGATAGGTCCGGTTCTTACTACCCCGAACCTTTCAACCGCGTGGGGGCCCCATGTGGTTATATGCTGCTTTGAGGTCTCCATAGCAGGTAAACAATTTCCTATTTGAGATGGTTGTCAGCAAGAGAAAAAAAGTTGCTAACTCTGAATTGCAGATGTCGATATCAAACAAATACAGAAGCATACATATCTGGGAAGCGTTATAACAAAGGAGGGAAAATGCGCCACTGAAATTTAAACGTGCATCGTATTAGCGAAAAATGTATTCTAGAAGCTAAGCAAAGTATTAAAAAACAAGAAATTACATTAGAAACAAGAAAGAATACTAAATTGCTATGTGATAGCAAACATATATAATGCATCTGTTTGATATATACAATTATATAATTAAATATATAATTGCTACGTGATACCAAACAAATATATAAACTTTTATGTGTTTTAGTGTTAAAAAATATTTCGTTAGCAATAGTGATCGTTTGGCCAAATAGATTTTTTTTATATTTTTTTCCGTTGCAAAACAATTTTTGTCATTAAAGAACAAGCTGATATATACATATTTTTAACAATCAATTTTTTGTCATGTAAAATTTTTGTTTTAATATTTTTACCAAATGAATTTTTAATGAAAGAACGTTTTAAATAACGAAAGTGTTGTTGGGTCTATGAAAATACACAAATATATGTAAATAAAAATACATTTTCAAATTCCCACTACATCTTCAGTTTCTTCAAGTTTAAAAATAGACACGTAAAAATAGATTTGGTGTCGCCCCACGCGGACGTCGTAATAAGCACACCACGTGACTCTTCTCAGCCACTGGGAAAATGACAAAAATATTAAAATTTGGCAATCATTTAGAGTCTATCAGCGGCCTATATAAGAACGGACAACTTACAGCAGGCACTCACGAGGACGCCTACAAAAAGTACGCACAGCAAGCATACACATGGGCATTCACTTACACCACGAAGAAAGTAAGTGTTCTCACTCGGGCACTTACGCCATACTGAGAGATCCACACAAGTGAGGTAAAATACTTTCCGGAACGGCCAACTACGTCGACCGCAGAAAAAGTATCTTCTTGAGTTACTTCAATCAATACATATATAAGCAGATACTCACACACATACATGTATATAATTTAACATCATATATATATATATATATATATGAAGGTGTTAAATTATATACATATACAAGGACTTGTACCCACAGAAATAAAACATAGATTTGAACAAAATAAACGTCATTTTTTTTCTTCACAGTTCAAAACCACCCTGTTATTTCTTGGAAATTATTAATGTGTCTTGATTATGTTTGTATATCGCCAACGAATACCTTTTGAAAAAGCATTGGTCAAAAGGATCCTAAAGGTATAAAAAAAAGACGTTTATTTTGTTCAAATATATATATATATATATATATATATATATATATACATTTATCTGAACATACCTATATATATACACACACACATATATACCTTATATATATATAAAAGGGCTCTGGTGAAATAAATTATTATAATGGAACCTTAAAGTGGTCTGTTTTTTTTTAATATATATATATATATATATATATATATATATATATATATACAATAGGTGGATATACCTGTTTGTTAGTTTGGCTCACACACACATATATATATCTTCACACATACATATATATACGCATGCACTCACACACACGCACATATATATATATTCACACCTACATACTACATATATTACGCATGCACACACACAGACACATACACACACACACACACACACACATATATATATATATATATATTCACACCTACATACTACATATATTACGCATGCATTCGTGCATTTGTACATACAAGGATATTTATTTTCCCGAATTTTATTTCTCTAGACATTTTAAGAACTCTCTGTAACCCCTCAAAGAACAGCTTTTTTCTTTCATATAATTCTTAATTTTCTCATTTATTAAATTGTAAATTTACTCATCGATCTTGGTTTATTCTTCCGTTGGAGCATTTGTGCTTAATTTGTGTTTACTCTTTTCCAGTGGCGTAGCTAGGGGGGGTGAGGGGGCGAACCGCCCCGGGTGCCAGCACAGGAGGGGTGACACAATGTCACCCCTAACAAAATCTTTCAACCAGGCTAAGGTGCCAAAAATAGTCTGAAAACAGTGGTGGAGACACAGGGTTTCGCAGCCGGGCATATGACCCCCCAGAAATAATTTATGACCCCCCAGTTTTGTCTTCCCGTCAGAATTTTTCTAATAAATTGTCGGGAAATTTGTGAGTAGGAAAAATAGCAATGTTTTCAACTTTCATTTGTTTCAGTTGCTACAATCTTGGTTACTAACAAGAGACATTGTTGTAAAATTTTATCGGATGATATGGTGTTTTAACTCTGCATCATTAATTAATAACAACAAAGCGAAATACGAAGCCAAAAGTGCAACAATTTCAGTTTTGCCTGTGTATCAATTCGCTGAGATACAATTTTCCATTGAGTGAGCGATATACTTTGAATATATCTACTAGTGTTGGGACGATTAATCGGAATCGGAATCGAGAATCGGAAAAATCGGAACTTTTGGGGTATCGGAATGGTATCGGAATCGGAAAAATTTGTGCCTATTTTCCGATTCAAAAACGATTCTTTTAAATTTTAACTTAATTTTCCATTATTGGTACTAATGATAAATATTTATTGTTTTTAAATTATCACTAAAACTAAAATCATAATAACATCAAAATACGATGTAAATTTATTTCACTTGTATAAAGAAAAACAAAAAAATAAACTTTGCATAAATTCTCTAGGTAACGTTTTAAAGAATGCAGTTGATTTACAATGTTCCGAAAAATGCTTAAAAATTAAATAGAACATTTTTGTCAAGAAAAATACTTTCAAACATCATTGATAATTAAATGGTACCCAGAAAATGATGCAACGGAAAATTGGAAACTGGAAAATTAGCAACAGAAAATTACGTCAACCATGAGACTGTCGGATCTGGCTGTGCTGTCCATTGAAAACGAGCTTACAAGACAAACAGATTTTGACGATGTCATTGACCAGTTTACCACAATGAAAACAAGAAAACATTCATTCTAAGATTGTAGTATCGAATGTCATTCTTTTGTGTATTGCCGTGTTTTGTATTTAGTTGTTCTGAAAGTGAAAAGCTGCATTTTAAAAATCTTTTGATTTGAACTGATTATTTTTTTTTTTTTGTGGTATTGGATTTTGTCTTGTATCATACATGTAAACAGTAACGTACCGGTCAGTAGACTAAAGTAGAGGTAGAGCATGTATGAAAATTTAGCTACAGCTAACCATTCAGTATAGGGTGAATCGGGGTCATTGGGGTGACATTTGAGCGGACCGCCCCGGGTGACGTTTACTCTAGCTACGCCACTGCTCTTTTCTATTCTTCGACATTATTGATTATCACTCTTTCATCATCTTCAAAATCTCATCTGTCATCAAATATTTCTTTTCTTTTCTCGTTTTCCCTGGAATTACCTAATTACTAGTTCTTTTCTCAACTCATTACACTGATTTTTTTAAAATCACTTCACCTCAAGCAAGGCAATAAAGCCACTAAGGCGAAAAGGGCTACCGAGTGTTATGAAAAAACAACCATTAAGGGCAGAGAACAATAAAATAAAAATAATTCAGAAGACAGAATGTAACGATTGACATTGCTTTAAAATTTTTGAAGATCAAAATTGACTGGGTAGCAAGACGTCGGAAGAGAGTTCCACAGCCAAGAATAAACTGTTAGCATAGAAGTTACGGTTACATCTACTCATGTCAACTATAAAATGAGACATTATCGCAAATCTTGTACTGCCCTTAAATTCATAAAATCTAGGTACCATAGAGGAAAGTTTAGAACAATTACCATGAAAATATTTATAAAAGAGGAAGAAAAGAGTTTCTTTTGTGTAACTAACTTAAAATCTGTTATGACACGAGTATATTAATTCCCCGCTTGATTTTTTAGTTGATAGGAAATATCAGAACTTATACTAAGTTAAAAATTAATAGTTATAACTTCTGCCAACATATTCCTAAGCCCCATAACACTTGTCTGAACAATACCATTCTTCGGATATAACCGCTATTTAACTGTTCTTAATTTTATTTTTATTTTTGCTTCTTCTTTTTTTCCTAAACTCTGATACAACTTTAGCAGTGAATGCAAAATAATAACAACTCCCTTTGCCCACTACACTCAAATTTGGAGTACTGAGGAAAAAGACGGAAAAGAATTCGTGAGCCTATGTAACATTTTCTTTGGACCAATAAAAACCTTGCCTTCACGGAAATTGGCCGATGAGCTGTAAAGAAGGTGGGAATAGATTCGCGACCCTATGTGAAATTGTTGAGCCAAGAAGAAGAAAGAAAATAAAGCGAGCCTATGCGAAATTCTTTTTTTTATATATAAAATGAAGAGAAAAATGAACTTAATAAGAGAAGAGTATCTGAAGTTATGTGAAAGGTTTCCTTTCTGTTTACTGTGTACAGCATCGAAGGTTTCTCTAGTGTAAAATTCTTTTTGATATAAAATGAGATGAAAAATTAAATTAACCAGATAAGAGTGTCTGAAATCTCGTGAAAGGTTTCGTTTCAGTTCCTTGCGACCAGCAACCAGCGTTCAAGTTCTTGTCAGTGTAAAATTATTCGCCAATTATATTATCGGCCTCTAATCGAGCACACGAAACTTCAAAGATTTTTCTTTCAAACAATCTAAGAAAAGTATTTTAACCTACCACTACTTTTGAAAATATGCAACTATATATCACTTCGGTAAGAAACGAACCCTTTTTCCTTTGTTTTAAAAATTTTTGAATATTATTTTGTTAACGGTGTCGTATCCTGTCGGCACTCCTACACTGAAAAAAAAAAAAACTGAACCAACGTTGTTATCAGACGGGTTCAGAATATAAAGTACTTTCCGCGTTTCAGAGACTGTGATCAAATTGTAGAAAATTGTGTAAATTACTCTTTTTGAGTAATTTCATGTCTACTTATCATCTCTCAGTTGCGTCACTGTCCTTGGACAAAGTGCGCTCAGGGGCTTCTCTGTCAGAGGACAGAGGGGCAACTGAGAAAATTATACTGAGAGGTTCACAGCCCTGAGGAACAGATGCCCGAGGCCACGCCTTCTCATGGCATTAGAGAGAAGGATCGGTGCACGCACCGAGGCCAGCGCAACCGACGGTTGCGAGCGCTCGGGGAATTTTTGTTCCTTGCCCGGGTGCACGCGCTCGGGCTTCCCACATTAAACCTACCTTGTGTCACAACCTAACCTCGTGGGGGTTGAGTAAATATCTACTCTTTTTGAGTAGGTACGCATCTACTTATCATCTCTCAGTTGCGTCTCTGTCCTAGGACAGAGTGCGCTCAGGGGCTTCTCCGTCTAAGGACAGAGGGGCAACTGAGAAAATAATACTGAAGAGGTGCCCAGCCCTGGGGAACAGCTGCCCGAGGCCGCGCCCTCCCATTGCACCAGAGGGAGGGATTGGTGCTCGCACCGACGCCAGCGCAATCGACGGTTGCGGGGGCTGAGAGGAATTTTTGTTTCTGTCCCGGGTGTACGCGCTCAGGTCCCCACCTAAAAATAGACCTTGTGTCACATCTCGTCCTAGTGGGGGGGGGACAGAGTAAATACCGTGATCAAATTGTAGTATCTGTTTCGTGGCCTTGACCTGCTAAGACAAGTTTTGTGTCTGATACCGCATAAGCGGGGGCTGGGTAAATTTTGTCCAGTGGTCTGAGTGTTCGTGCTCAGGTTCCCCAAGTTAAATAACCGACCTTGTTTCACAACCTAACCCATTTGGAGGGGGGGTATCTGGTAAATACCGAGACTATGATCAAAGTGTAATCAAGTTACCCCGGTTAAGAAGCTATGAACCCGTTGTAATATCAGTACCGCGGCCTCGACTGGCTATGACCAGCTAAGATAAGCTTTGTGTCTTATCCTGCGTAAGTTATTGGTCTTGATTTGGTATCTCAATTTCAGTCACTTTCCCACCACTGTAATGTAGCTTCCATCTGCTTTTTCTATAATTACTTTCAATGCAATTATTCTGATGAGCATTCCTCTATAGTACCTAGACTCTATGAATTTAAGCACAGTGCTAGATTGGTGACAATATCTCATTATTTTACAGTTGAAATGGCGAAAAGTAACTGTAAGTTCTATGCTAACAGTTTCTTCTATTGCAGTTCTTGCATGTGGAAATCCGGCTTCCAATTAAACTTTGATCTTCAAAATTTTAAGTGCAATTTCAAATGTGATCTTCTGTCTTCTTGTTCTTTTATTGTTATGTCTCTTTAATAGTATTTTTCACATGTTCTCTAACACTCAGTAACCCCCTTGCACCTTAGTGACATTATTGCCTTACTTGTGGTGAAATAATTAAAAGAAAGGTACCTCCATAAAATAAAATTCTACAGGTACATCAGGCATCCAGGAATGATGCATAATTGGTTTATTATTTTTGTATGGGTTGTGTTCATTCAGAACATGGGCGAACATGATCCTCCACAACTTCCTGATCATTATAGTTCTAAACAAGTTTTGACTCCTGTCTCTCTTTGTCTCAACTCCATTCATCAGATAGATCCTTCAGTATTTCTCACCGCTACTCTTGTTTTCCATATGTTCTGTGAGTGTTAAATTTTCCAAGCCATCTTTCCTGAAATGTGTCATATATAATATTGTACTATATTATATAATACACAATATTATATATTATACTAGATTATATAATATAAAAATAAATATACAATATATATTATATAATTTACAGTATTATATATGTTACTATATTATATAATATAAAATACAATATATTATTATAGTATATTATATAATATAATTAATAATATAAAATATTATATAATATGCTGTTATATAATATTACACTATATTATATAATATGCAATATTATTTAATATACAACATTATAGAGTATACATTGTTAAATTGTATATTATACTATATTATAAAGTATACAATATTATATATGCTATACTATATATACGTATATATAATATATATATATTATATATATTATGTTATATATTATATTATATATTTTATACTATATTATATAATATGCAAAATATAATTTACAGTATTATACTACATTATATAATATACAATATTATATAATATTAATACTATATCTCATAATATACAATATTATTGAATATAGAATATTAGATATTATAAAAAACAACATTAGATAATAACATATTCATTTTATTTATATTAATCTTCAATATTATATAATCTACAATATTATATGCTATTAGGCTATATTATATAATATAAAATATTATATAATATTATTACTATACAATATTATATAATATGCTATACTATATAATATACAATATTAGATATTATTAGTTAATATTATATATTATGCAATAGACAATATTATATAATATCATACTATGTTATATAATATACAATATTATATAATGTACAGTATTATATTACACTTTATTACAGAATATACAATATAACAATAAACTTTATAATTGTATTAGATCTTTAGACATAAATATTTATTGGGTGATGAAATACTTTTTTCAGTTTATTATATAAAAAATAGATTGTTTTATTTTTAATAAAAACTTTATTGAAAAATATTTATATTCAGTCATCAAATTTTTTACTTTTTTATCTTTATCAGTCAATAAATCATGTGATAAGAGCATATTTTGTTTTGTTTTCCATAGGGAGATCTATTTACAATGAATTTACATAGCAAACTGGACCTTACTATTAATCTTTTTAAAAAATTTTATATTCGTTTTCTGGAGTGTTTTCATAACAATATGAATAAAAAATTTGAAAAAGATGTTTATTTCGGGTCACAGAGCCTTTTGTAAAGCTCCACCTCATTGGATACATTGAAAAAAAACTTTTTAATCAAAGAAAATAAACACTGAAAAACTAGTGAATGGTCATATAAAATATCATTAGTCATGTGGTGCTTGGAAAGAGAGAAGAAATATCTTTTTAGTCTTATCTACTCTTTATGGTTTAGTATAAGCATTAGTTTCTCCATGACTAACACAATAGAAAGAAAGAATAAAATAACAAAGAAATTAGTTGCAAAAATTAGTTAAATATGAAAAACTTTTATAGACAACAAGGAAGTGCGCACACACACACACACACACACACACACACATATATATATATGTGGTGATCTTCCAAGTGTTGCTTAGATGTGGCATGAAGCTGAATGTATGGGGCACCCAGTGAGGATCAAATTCATTTTTTAGTTGTAATTGATCAAGCTTGCTAATCATTACAACATGTTGAAGTGCCTCCAACATACACAGCCTTTACTCAAATATGAGTATCAATTTAAAAAATTACATTTAAACAAATAAATTAAAAAATATATTTGTGTGTGTGTGTGTGTGTGTGTGTGTGATAAGATAAAGAGCAAATAGGAAACGTTTAAAATCTAACATGTTTCACTATTATTAAAGCTTCATCAGAGAGAAAGATATGGAGAAAAAGAATGAAATTTGGGTATTTTTACTTTTGGGTTGTTTGATTTTCATTCATCAATCATGTTTCACAGGTATTTGATGTATTAAACCAACATTAGTTTAATTTGTGGTGTTTTGATGTCAATGATATATCTAGATATATATAAATATATATATATATATATATATATATATATATATATATATATATATATATATATATATATATATATATATACATATATATATATATATATATATATATATATATATATGAACTGGAATCAAACATGATTTAAAATCCAAGAGATGATAAAAAAGAATCAAATGGGAAATGTTCATAAATTTAACATGTTTCACTTTTAATTTAACCTTCATCAAAAAATTTGGGAAATGAGTTATGGAAGATAATAAACAAAGAACTCAAAATACCAAAACCTATTTAATAATTCATTCTCAAAACTTTCTGAGGAAGTTTAAATAAAAGTGAAACATGTTAAAATTTGTAAACATTTTCTATTTTTTCCTACTGCCTCTGCTGAAAACCACATCACTAACCTATCTAAATATACTCTCACCCAAGGAGAAACCTCTTTCTTAAATAAAGGATTATATATATATATATATATATATATATATATATATATCAAGAAAACATCTTAAAAACCCATATTGGTTATAATCTATTTCATTAATATTATTATGTTCATCTCTTCAGATTGAAAGTTTTTAAGGAATGGAATCAATCCATCCAGACAGATATACCAGGATGAAAAGGAGAAAGGGAAAAAAAAAGAGGGAGAGATTAATGTCCTCCTTGGAATTATCCCTACCAATTACAAATTACCATTATATATATATATTTATTAAAGACATTTTTATGTTTAACGTTGTTATTTTATAGATACAAGTATTTAAGCAAATGCTCTGTTTATGATAAACAGTTAAATAACATTTACCGACATTCCTGAATGTTTAATACTGTTTATCATAAACATAGAAAATTTATCTATAAAATAACAACGTTAAACATAAAAATGTCTTTAATAAATAAATTGTCGGACCTTGTCCATTTCTTATATATATATATATATATATATATATATATATATATATATATAGCTCTGTCTAAAGGATATTGACCACTATGTTCAAACAGATAATCAATATTAGTCTGGATTTGACTGAACAGAATCTGAGTTGAATACTTCATAGTTTACATTAAATATATTCATCAATCAGCTAAATGAAAATTTTATCTGTATTAATCTATATATATCTATTAATCTATATATAGTCTTAATTTATACCTACTTATCTATCTATCTATATATATATATATATATATATATATATATATATTTTAAGACATTTTTTATGTTTATATGTTCTTTTTATCGATACAAATATTTAAGTAAATCTTTGTTTATAATAAACAGTATTAATGACATTTACCGGCCTGAATGTCCGAGAAATTTTCATAGAAAATATGCGTCCTCCGACATGAACCAAACCTGTATTCTATACAGAACCGTCATATAGCCTGATGTGCTTTAACCGATTTAGCCACAGAGGAGTGTTTCGGTTAGCAAGGTCAATTTTACTGTTTTTAAACTTACAATTTTCTATGATTTTCTCTCGTACATTCATATCTGCTCGATGTGTATCTAAATGTAAACAAATGACGTCACACATTATAGAAATGGACAAAGTCCAACAATTGTCGGACTTTGTCCATTATATATATATATATATATATATATATATATATATATATATATATATATACGATCTTGAACTGTCAAACATGAAGAAAAAATTAACAACACTTAAAAACAATGGACAATATGGACAATTTTACACTCCCTTATTCTCACCAAATGAAAAAATGTAAGATTTCTGGAAAAACTAAATAAAAATTAATTAAATTTTCCTTGTCTGTCACATTCAATAAAACATGTTTAAAAGGAAGGTTTTTGCCCAAATATATATATATATATATATATATATATATATATATATGATGGACTCTATGCTCCTAGAGAGAATGGATCTGCTCTAGTACTCTTCTCATTGGACAGACACTTCTGTCAGGCATGCGTGATATTTTGTGCTACTGGAAGCAGCACTTCAAGTCTGTTTTAAACACACCATCTGTCAGTGATGAAGATGTTATTACAACCATTTTCCTGAAACACAAGAAATGTCTTTCGACCTAACCTTGCAGGAAGTCTTGGGCTCCATGAAACAATCAGGAAAAGAAATATTCATATATCATGAAATTTTTTAATTAACATACTTATAACTTATGAAAAATTTAAAATCTATACATTATTTCTACACCATTGCATAATGCTGCAATATGCAAGAAACAATTAGAAAACTTTACTATAAATAAAATTATGTGTAATTTAATAAAATTTCAAGGTGAAAAAGTATTTGTACAAAATATGACTTTAATATCAAAAAGCTTAAATCACCTTTATTTACATAATTCTTCATAAAATTTTTCTAGATTCTTCCAATTATATTATTACTGGAACAATCTAGAACATTCTGCAATTCATTTCTTATATAAGATTATCTCTGCACACAAATGATATACAATAATTATCATCATGGGAAAAGGCAAGGAATTATCAAATTCGCAAAAAGAATTGATCATCAAACATTGGAAGGAAGGCAAAATCTAGAGGAAAATAGCAGATATCCTGAATATACCATTTACTACTATTAGTTCTGTTATTGCTAAGTATAAAAAAGGTAAAAACTGTTGAGAATAAATTGAGATTTGATGAGCCATGGAAGATTTCTCCCAGATCAATGAGAAGAATTCAGTGCAAAATTCAAGAAAATCCAATGACTACTTAGAGAGAAATACAGGAAGAATTAAAAGCATCAAGTATTATTGTTATGAAGCGAATAATAAGCAATGAACTTCATAGAAGTCAACTAAGATCCAATTCTCTAAGAAAAACTCCACTACTATTGAAGAAACATAGGGATGCCTGGTTAAAATTTGTTTGAGAGCATAATAATAAACCTGAATTATTTTGGGAAATTGTTTTATGGACAGAGGAAGCAAAATTTGAACTATTTGGGTGTAATTCAAGGACTCACGTTTGAAGAAAAGATAATACAGTCTTTGAACCAAAGAACACAATCCCAACGGTGAAATTTGGTGTTGGCAATATCATGGTTTGATGATGCTTTTCTGCTAATGGTAAGGGTAATTTAGAAATAATAGTTGATAGAATGAATTAAGAAATATACCAAGATTTTTTGGACTCTATTTGTTTGGGTCAGTTGCAAGGATTGAACTCCTAGCTAACTCTATGAAAAAATGGCTTATTGAAAACAATGTCAATATACTTGAATGGCCATCACAGTCTCCAGATTTGAATCCAAGAGAGAATTTGTGATGGTTATGAAAAATTCAAGTTAATAAAAGAGCTCCGAAAAACATCCTGAGCCTAAAGAGAATATGCAAAGAATAATGGAGTAAAATACCAATGGAAACTTGCAAATCATTGATTAAAAGCTACAGAAAGAGACCGATTGCTGTTGTATTGAGTAAAGGATGTGCTACAAAGTATTGAATAGGTATTATAATGTCATACAAATACTTTTTTAAATTTCATATAATTTCATTAGTATAACAAATTTTTTTTTTTTTTTTTTTACATATTGCAACATTATTCCATGGTATACAAGTATTGTATGGATTATAAAATTCTTTTATAAAATCTATGTTAAATGAAAAAATTCATGGTGTATGAATATTTCTTTCCTCCCACTGTATATGTGTTATAAGTTATTCCATACACAGAAATTAAAATACATATAAAAAATGTCAAGCAGTGTGGGAAAAAGACAGATACAAAAAAGTCTTACTAGCAAAATCTCCAAGAGGGACACAGTACAACCATATGTCTTAGCCATATGACATATCTATTTGGGTGCATGGGAATTCTACTTTCTGTCAGAAACAGCCAAATTACAACTTGCTACCACATCTGTCTCCATTGTGATTTAAGACACAAATGGTTATCATCACCAATGGGTTGTCACATGACACTAAAGGGCACCTTAAGACATTAGTAAATTCTTTATGGAAGATAATCACTTACTTCACTAGAGTAGCATTAGAAGTAACTGAAATAAAAATTAATCAAATAAAATTTAGTCTTTAGCATTTATAAAACATATTAAAATCTACATTTCACTTTGAAGCACTATCAAAAATAATATTTAAGAAAATACATATATTATAAAAATTAAACAGGATATGGCTGTTTTTTCATAACCCATTAGATGATTGGTTGAGTAATTCTCTTTCATGACATGTTTTGTCAGTGTCCTTTTCCTCTTCACTTAATATATGACAAGTTGCATTATGTTACATGTAACTGCAGCAAGGAACAATTCCTGACCTGAATTGAAATAAAATTAAAATTCATTAAAATTTAAAAAATTTGGAACTATAAACTTCAAGTTGAAGATTAAAAATTCCTATCTATACTCATGTAACGAGCGATCTTGTGTATCATGCAACCCTCAAATTTTCACTTATAAAAAATGATTTTATCATCTATCTTATGTATCATGTGAGTTCCTTTTTTGAAAGACCAAATTACAATAAACTAACTTCTTTTCCTCCATCTCTTTATTCTATCTTCTAGCTAAATAAGTTAAAAAAGCAAAAGAGAATGATAAAAGTATCATTTGTAATGCAGTGCTTGTTGTGTAAACACGTACAGCCATAAACAACCACATGATGTGCAAGTATATATGGTATATATAACCACATTCTTGCATTTTAAATGCCATTTGCTTTCAGGACATAGGCAATAATGGCTCTCCACATCATCCTTTTCTTTAATATCTAGGAATTGCAATGACTTCTTTGGAGAAGTATTAGAGTTGTCTTCACCACTGTTTTGAATTCAGAGCTGTTATTCTCTTAGATTAGTTACCACCCAAAGAAAGAGATCCCAGTCTACCCTGCTATTTAATCCATAGCTGGGAGAAGAGATGGATTTATTCCTTTCCCAAGTGCCTTAGTGCAAAGTGTACATAACAGACTTGGTCAGAATTTGAATTTAGCTCATCACTTTGTCATAAAAGAAGACAACTCACATGACAGATTGAGGGAAGGAGGGACAGAGGAAAGCAGCACATAATATACTTGATGAGCTTGAGTAAATGGATGGTAGAAAAGGGTTTGTGAGAAATAATAAAGAGACAAAACTTATGAAGAGTTACAAGGGACAGGAAGATGTGGAGGGCCATGATCGCCTACGACCTGAAGGTACATAGCACATAAAAGAAGACAACTCACATGACAGATTGAGGGAAGGAGGGACAGAGGAAAGCAGCACATAACATACTTGATGAGCTTGAGTAAATGGATGGTAGAAAAGGGTTTGGGAGAAAAAATAAAGAGACAAAACTTATGAAGAGTTACAAGGGACAGAAAGATGTGGAGGGCCATGATCGCCTACGACCTGAATATACATAGCACATAAAAGAAGACAACGCACATGACAGATTGAGGGAAAGAGGGACAGAGGAAAGCAGCACATAACATACTGAGCTTGAGTAAATGGATGGTAGAAAAGGGTTTGTGAGAAATAATAAAGAGACAAAACTTATGAAGAGTTACAAGGGACAGGAAGATGTGGAGGGCCATCATCGCCTACGACATGAAGGTACATACCACATAAATGAAGACGACTCACATGACAGATTGAGGGAAAGAGGGACAGAGGAAAGCAGCACATAACATACTTGATGAGCTTGAGTAAATGGATGGTAGAAAAGGGTTTGTGAGAAATAATAAAGAGACAAAACTTCTGAAGAGTTACAAGGGACAGGAAGATGTGGAGGGCCATGATCGCCTACGACCTGAAGGTACATACCACATAAATGAAGACAACTCACATGACAGATTGAGGGAAGGAGGGACAGAGGAAAGCAGCACATAACATACTTGATGAGCTTGAGTAAATGGATGGTAGAAAAGGGTTTGTGAGAAATAATAAAGAGACAAAACTTATGAAGAGTTACAAGGGACAGGAAGATTTGGAGGGACATGATCGCCTACCACATGAAGGTACATAGCACATAAAGAAGACAACTCACATGACAGATTGAGGGAAAGAGGGACAGAGGAAAGCAGCACATAACATACTTGATGAGCTTGAGTAAATGGATGGTAGAAAAGGGTTTGGGAGAAATAATAAAGAGACAAAACTTCTGAAGAGTTACAAGGGACAGGAAGATGTGGAGGGCCATCATCGCCTACCACTTGAAGGTACATAGCACATAAAAGAAGACAACTCACATGACAGATTGAGGGAAGGAGGGAAAGAGGAAAGCAGCACATAACATACTTGATGAGCTTGAGTAAATGGATGGTAGAAAAGGGTTTGTGAGAAATAATAGAGACAAAACTTATGAAGAGTTACAAGGGACAGGAAGATGTGGAGGGCCATCATCGCCTACCACTTGAAGGTACATAGCACATAAAAGAAGACAACTCACATGACAGATTGAGGGAAGGAGGGACAGAGGAAAGCAGCACATAACATACTTGATGAGCTTGAGTAAATGGATGGTAGAAAAGGGTTTGTGAGAAATAATAAAGAGACAAAACTTATGAAGAGTTACAAGGGACAGGAAGATTTGGAGGACATCATCGCCTACCACTTGAAGGTACATAGCACATAAAAGAAGACAACTCACATGACAGATTGAGGGAAAGAGGGACAGAGGAAAGCAGCACATAACATACTTGATGAGCTTGAGTAAATGGATGGTAGAAAAGGGTTTGTGAGAAATAATAAAGAGACAAAACTTATGAAGAGTTACAAGGGACAGGAAGATTTGGAGGGCCATCATCGCCTACCACATGAAGGTACATACCACATAAATGAAGACAACTCACATGACAGATTGAGGGAAGGAGGGACAGAGGAAAGCAGCACATAACATACTTGATGAGCTTGAGTAAATGGATGGTAGAAAAGGGTTTGGGAGAAATAATAAAGAGACAAAACTTATGAAGAGTTACAAGGGACAGGAAGATGTGGAGGGCCATCATCGCCTACCACTTGAAGGTACATACCACATAAAAGAAGACAACTCACATGACAGATTGAGGGAAGGAGGGAAAGAGGAAAGCAGCACATAACATACTTGATGAGCTTGAGTAAATGGATGGTAGAAAAGGGTTTGTGAGAAATAATAAAGAGACAAAACTTCTGAAGAGTTACAAGGGACAGGAAGATGTGAAGGGCCATGATCGCCTACGACCTGAAGGTACATAGCACATAAAAGAAGACAACTCACATGACAGATTGAGGGAAGGAGGGACAGAGGAAAGCAGCACATAACATACTTGATGAGCTTGAGTAAATGGATGGTAGAAAAGGGTTTGGGAGAAATAATAAAGAGACAAAACTTCTGAAGAGTTACAAGGGACAGGAAGATGTGGAGGGCCATGATCGCCTACGACCTGAAGGTACATACCACATAAATGAAGACAACTCACATGACAGATTGAGGGAAAGAGGGACAGAGGAAAGCAGCACATAACATACTTGATGAGCTTGAGTAAATGGATGGTAGAAAAGGGTTTGTGAGAAATAATAAAGAGACAAAACTTCTGAAGAGTTACAAGGGACAGGAAGATGTGGAGGGCCATCATCGCCTACGACATGAAGGTACATACCACATAAATGAAGACGACTCACATGACAGATTGAGGGAAAGAGGGACAGAGGAAAGCAGCACATAACATACTTGATGAGCTTGAGTAAATGGATGGTAGAAAAGGGTTTGGGAGAAATAATAAAGAGACAAAACTTCTGAAGAGTTACAAGGGACAGGAAGATGTGGAGGGCCATGATCGGCTACGACCTGAAGGTACATAGCACATAAAAGAAGACAACTCACATGACAGATTGAGGGAAGGAGGGACAGAGGAAAGCAGCACATAACATACTTGATGAGCTTGAGTAAATGGATGGTAGAAAAGGGTTTGTGAGAAATAATAAAGAGACAAAACTTATGAAGAGTTACAAGGGACAGGAAGATGTGGAGGGCCATCATCGCCTACTACTTGAAGGTACATAGCACATAAAAGAAGACAACTCACATGACAGATTGAGGGAAAGAGGGACAGAGGAAAGCAGCACATAACATACTTGATGAGCTTGAGTAAATGGATGGTAGAAAAGGGTTTGTGAGAAATAATAAAGAGACAAAACTTATGAAGAGTTACAAGGGACAGGAAGATGTGGAGGGCCATCATCGCCTACCACTTGAAGGTACGTAGCACATAAAAGAAGACAACTCACATGACAGATTGAGGGAAGGAGGGACAGAGGAAAGCAGCACATAACATACTTGATGAGCTTGAGTAAATGGATGGTAGAAAAGGGTTTGTGAGAAATAATAAAGAGACAAAACTTATGAAGAGTTACAAGGGACAGGAAGATTTGGAGGGACATGATCGCCTACCACTTGAAGGTACATAGCACATAAAAGAAGACAACTCACATGACAGATTGAGGGAAAGAGGGACAGAGGAAAGCAGCACATAACATACTTGATGAGCTTGAGTAAATGGATGGTAGAAAAGGGTTTGTGAGAAATAATAAAGAGACAAAACTTCTGAAGAGTTACAAGGGACAGGAAGATGTGGAGGGCCATCATCGCCTACCACTTGAAGGTACATAGCACATAAAAGAAGACAACTCACATGACAGATTGAGGGAAAGGAGGGACAGAGGAAAGCAGCACATAACATACTTGATGAGCTTGAGTAAATGGATGGTAGAAAAGGGTTTGTGAGATATAATAAAGAGACAAAACTTATGAAGAGTTACAAGGGACAGGAAGATGTGGAGGGCCATCATCGCCTACCACTTGAAGGTACATAGCACATAAAAGAAGACAACTCACATGACAGATTGAGGGAAAGAGGGACAGAGGAAAGCAGCACATAACATACTTGATGAGCTTGAGTAAATGGATGGTAGAAAAGGGTTTGGGAGAAATAATAAAGAGACAAAACTTATGAAGAGTTACAAGGGACAGAAAGATGTGGAGGGCCATGATCGCCTACGAAATGAATATACATAGCACATAAAAGAAGACAACGCACATGACAGATTGAGGGAAAGAGGGACAGAGGAAAGCAGCACATAACATACTGAGCTTGAGTAAATGGATGGTAGAAAAGGGTTTGGGAGAAATAATAAAGAGACAAAACTTCTGAAGAGTTACAAGGGACAGGAAGATGTGGAGGGCCATGATCGCCTACGACCTGAAGGTACATAGCACATAAAAGAAGACAACTCACATGACAGATTGAGGGAAAGAGGGACAGAGGAAAGCAGCACATAACATACTTGATGAGCTTGAGTAAATGGATGGTAGAAAAGGGTTTGGGAGAAATAATAAAGAGACAAAACTTCTGAAGAGTTACAAGGGACAGGAAGATGTGGAGGGCCATGATCGCCTACGACCTGAAGGTACATACCACATAAATGAAGACGACTCACATGACAGATTAAGGGAAAGAGGGACAGAGGAAAGCAGCACATAACATACTTGATGAGCTTGAGTAAATGGATGGTAGAATAGGGTTTGGGAGAAATAATAAAGAGACAAAACTTATTAAGAGTTACAAGGTACAGGAAGATGTAGAGGGCCATGATCGCCTACGACCTGAAGGTACATAGCACATAAAAGAAGACGACTCACATGACAGATTGAGGGAAAGAGGGACAGAGGAAAGCAGCACATAACATAATTGATGAGCTTGAGTAAATGGATGATAGAACAGGGTTTGGAAGAAATATTAAAGAGAGAAAACTTATTAAGAGTTACAAGGGACAGGAAAATAGGGAGGGCCAGGATCACCTATGTTCTTAAGAGACACAGCACATAAAAGAAGATTTGCAATTATCTTGGCATCATCATCAACTTGAATGAGACGTACAATTTTACTCCAAAATATTTATTCAAAATATTACTGCACTTTCCCCCATTTGAGAAAAAACTGGCACCAACATGACCCTGATTTTCGGTTGACAGTCAACATGTTAATTACATACATATAATATAAAAAATTTATAAAAATTAACTTTTTACGATAATAGAAATTTAGAATAAAAGGGAAATTAAACGAATATTTGTTTTTTAAATTTAATATTTTTTAACATCATGATACATCTTAAATTTTTTTTTTAATTGGTGTTCCCCCATGCAAGGCATTAAAGCCACTAAGACAAGGTGTGGAAGAATTAGGAACAGAAACATTAATAACGAGTAGGTAGAGAAAAGAATAATCAAGTGGACAATAGATAGTGATTGACATTGCATTTAAGTTTTTGAAGGTTGAAGTTGACTGGAAAGCATGGTTTCATAAGTGAAAAATGTGTGAAAAGAAACTGTTAGCATAGAATTTACATTTACATCTATCTAGCTCGAGTGTAAATTTGATGAGATCTCAATGACAGTGTAGTACTGCATTTAAATTCAAAAAGTCTAGGTATTATAGCAAAATACTCATCCAAACAATTACCATGAAAGTATTTATAGAAAAGGCACAGAGAGGGAACCTTATCGCGATAAGAAAGTGTCTGAATCTGAACTGCCAGATCAGGACCAATAATATTGCAGATTCTTTGGATTTTATCAAGGAGCTCAAGGTAAATAGTAGGGTAATCGGATAACACTCTTGTGCAAATTAACTGAAACAGAATGAATAATTCTGTTATTATTAACTTTTTTTTCATATTTTTCCAATGAACCATGACCCAGTGCACATGTTAGTACTTCTTGTGTCTATTCCACAAAGTCATTCTTTGCAGACTGACCACAAATTCTTGATTGGATTTAAATCAGGAGAGTTTCTAGGCCAGTCTAGTACTTTGATTTGCTCACTGGTAAGGCTTGTTCATGCAGCATTACCAATTTTCATACACTTCTTTGGAGTAACATCCATCACAGACAATGGCTATAGGACAACTAATTGACAATTGAGACAGTAGTGTCTGGGCATGATAAAAATCTGATGCAATCACAGATGATGTAATATTTTTCAAGGCCAAACAAATTTCATCATAAAACCCAAAAATAGATTCATATTATTGCAAATGACCTAATCTGGGGAAAAAATAAAAATCGATTACACCCTATCACTCCAGTGAGTCTAAAACTGACCGTATGGTGAAAAAAAGAAACTAAAGTGGTCATTTCAATTAATTTACAAATGGGTGTATATCATTTCATACACAATGCATTTGTGCATTCTTGACATCATATTATCACTATTTTTTGATTTTTTTTTTCTTGCTCTTCAAGAAATATTGCATGCATACAAAGTATTGTTTTTGGTTTTTTGTTCCAGCTTTATTAGCAGGTAAATACTTCAGGAAATTAAAGTAATCTTATGAATTCTAGAGTTGCCAATTAGTCATTTAGAGTTGAATCATGAATGAATGACGCTTGTAAAATTGATAAAAGTTTAAACCACCAATTGACAATATCTGCTGATATCCACTGAAGCATCAGTTGGTCATGTCTGCCTTTTAAGGGTTAATAAGCAGAATTCTTTCTTATATCTGACTATCTAAATGGTGGAGCCACTTGTACCTGAGGATGCTTGTCTACTAGGGTGGCTAGCTAATCCCCATTGCAGACGCCTGCTCAGGCACATTTGTGTTTGTTCAATACCCACAGAGCCCATCTATGGTTTATACTGTAACTATGCTGAGCAGACCTTGCAATTTCTGAGAGGGAGCATGTTATCTATCATGATCAACAGTCTGAACAAGACCAGCACACTCAAACCCTCAGTTATGATGACTTGTGATTTTGTGCTAACCCTGACAGATCCCAATGGTTCCATCTAGCCAGTTTCACTCACAAGGCTTGGGTCAACCTGTAGTCTGATTTTCAGGTATTTTCCAAAGGTGCTACATGCTGGGATCACTTCCTCCAGACTGCTAACATCAAGAAGTCACCTTCCTATCAAATCGACCATAAAGTTAGGGTTATAGATAAAAAAATACTCGATTACTCATTCAGCAAACATAACCAATGTAATTGCAAAATTACTTAAATATTTCAGCCATTTTTCAGTATGTCCTGTGAGTGTCAAATTCTCCAAGCCCTACTTCTTCATCATGTCCAAGAAATTTCAGCAGTCAGGAAATGTTTGTTTCCAATTTCTTCATTGCTTAAATGCTCTGTCGATGGTAATCTCTATCCTTCTGTAGAACCACATCTCTGCTGCTTTCAGTTTTCTCTTCATCTGTGAGGAAATTGTCCAGCATTCACTGCTATATAGGAAGAGTGATATTACATAACACTTCAGCACACTTTTCTTTGTTTTTAATGAAATTTTTCTATTTCTTTTTACTTTGATTAACTTTTGGAATTAACTTTTTGCTATTCCAGTGTCTCTTTAAATTTCAGTATCACATTTTCCATTGTGGTTGTTACCAAGGTCGTGGGTTTTGTGTTTATTTTTAGGTGATGGTGCATGTTCAATATATAAACAAAGAAAATAGAAGAAGCATACAAAAAAAAAATTTGATTTTCTGCTACGGATGTTTATTCCTTTTATAGTGATTGTATTGAAACAAATTTAAATGTCTCTTGAGTATGTCCATTTTCCTTTTGGTTATGAAATGATTTATGGGAGGTAAGGATACAAACAGGTAAACATGGTCAAGCTCAAGTCAGCTTTGCACTGAATTGGGAAGACTGAACCTCTATTTCATGAGTAGCGCTGCTGAAAACATGTTTGACAATGTCGTTGGTAAGTAGAAATATTTCAGTCACCAGTGGGTCAGGGAAACTTACATTTCCCAGTGGGAATATTATTACTGCTTGAAGCCAAGAGGAGTAAGAGGAAGATTCTGTCTTTTCCGGATGTGGTGTTATAAAATTGTACATATGACCAGAGACACTTTCTAGTTTCTTTATAACTTGCATCATGGGAAATTTTTTTTTTAAGCATTTCACCCCAAGCAAGGCGGGAAGCCACTAGGACGCAAGGGGTTACAGAAAATAGCAAGATCAGATAGGAGTGATAGAAGAAAGGATGAGGGTAGTGGATAGATTAAGGCAACTGGAGATGTCGATTGACATTACATGTGAGTAGCTGGAGATTATACCTCACAGGGAAACAGGAGAAGGGAAAAGAGTTCCACAGGCGAGAGGTGCGAGACATGAAGCTATTAGAGTAGAAGAGACGGCTACATTTAGGAGTTTCGACAGTGAAGGGGTGAGAGCAGGATGCCAGCCTCGTAGGGCGCTGGAACTCATGATGTCTGGGAACCAGCGAACGCAGCTCCTCGGAGCAATTTCCATGAAAGTATTTGTAGAACAGACAGAGGGAGGCGACGGCGCGTCTGTGAGAAAGTGACTGTAGACGAGACACCAGGGCAGGGCCAACCATATTGCATATCCGCCTCTGGAGCCTATCAAGAACCTCGAGGCAAACAGAAGGGGCTCCAGACCATATATGGCAGCAATATTCCATGCAAGGGCGAATTGTTATTAATATTTTATTTATTAGCCCCCATTAGCATATTTAAATTTGTAGGCAAGGGGATGCTGACCCTTTTAATTTGTAGTTCATATATTGGGACTTTTCTCTTGCTGACAACTATACATTTTCTCCTTACAGTTTATATTTAGTCCTTTCTTCTGTCTTTCCTTTCCTATCTTGTCTAGAAGTTTCTGTAGTTTTCCTTCAGTGTCTGACATCAATACAGCATCATCTGTGTAATTTATATTGTTAAAATTATGATCACCAATAATAAATCCTTGTAGGTTCTCCTTAGAATAGCTTCATAGTAGAGAGTAAATAAATCAAGTGAGAAGACACATCCTTGTCTTACACCCCTTTTTGTTTTTGCATACCAAATCAATTCGTTTTCTAAAGCCAAGCATTATCAAATGAATTGTTTTGCAATATACTAGGGGAAGCAACTCAGGATTGCAAAAAAATTCGATTATAACTTACTTATAAAACTAAGAGTTGGGTACCTCTAGGTGGTGTAATGGTTAGCAATCTCGTGCCGCTCAGAACTATTGCGACTGAATAGTGAGTTCTATCCTCACTGGGTACCCCTTACTTTCTGCCTTGTGCCACATCTGAGCTACGCTTGGAAAATCACTATAAAACTAAGAGTTAAACATTGATTTTTTTTTACCCTTTGGACACGGACACTGACACACCTACTGATTCATGAATATTAGAAAAGTTAAAAGTACAATAAATTTTAAAAGTAAGGTTATTTATTTATGTATTGTAAAAATGGAATAAAAAAAACTCGGAAAAAATGCTTACAAGTTGATATATAATGGAAATAGAATTGCAAGCAAATGCAAAATGTAATTTTTTTTAAAGTTTTCTATTCAATATAGCATTCTAGATTACAAAATTATAAAGTTTTATTATTATCATTATTATTCAAAAATAGGATTGTCGATCACCTTACGGAAGCCAAAACAAAATATCTTCATTAATTAATAACAGGAAATTTGAAATTCGTAATCAGGAGTTATTTTTTTTCAAATTGATAAAAAGCACGAAGTAGAGTGAATCGAAAGAGGACACTTCGACATGGTGTCATTTGGACATTGTCATGACACATGTTTAACTAGCTTGTCTCGTTCTTTCAATTACAACTGTATAGTGGGTTCGATCCTCACTGGGTGCTCACTACTTTCGGCCTTGTTCCACATCTAATCTGTGCTTAAATCACTAGAAAATCGAAAATACAAAACACCTGTTCATGTGTCTATTGTTAAAAAGCGATACGACCAGATCTTTTTAAATCTAATTTTCAATATTTAAGCACTCCAAATGATTAAAAAAAATTATATTTCATTTTAATTTTAAAACCTTAAAAGTCGGAACATCGTTAGCAAAAGGTTGCCGGCCCCTCTGTACTACAGTACACTACTACACACATTACTTACTGCCACATCAAACCTAGTCCCAAGGACTTCTTGCATTTTCTGATAAGATTAAATTAAGTAACACACAAAAAACTCCTGGCACAACTTAATTACTATGTAAAAAAACAACAACAACAAAAAAAAAAAAAAACATTCTTCACAAAACAATGCCCTTACAACGTATTTATTTACAAAAGCAAGTCAAAGCTTTTAGTTTTAATTAATGTCATAGTTTTTTACATTTTTTTTTATAATTCAAAGCAGATTTTCTATAAAACGGGTAACTGTTTTACAAAAACAAAAAAAAATAAATAAACAAAAAAAAAAAAAAACAACAAAAAAACTGGTGATTTACTTTCTAAGAGTCCTGTTTTTAACTAATAAAACAAATCCCATGCTTAAAGATTTAATTTCTCGAAATTTCATGAAAATATGTAAGGGGGTGGAAACATGTTAAAAAAATATATATCTTTTTAACAAGATTTTCTAAAAAAAAAAAAAAAAATAAATAAAATAAAAAAATAATTTCATTCATTTCTGAATATTTCCTGAAAGTTTCATTAAAATCCGACAATTATTTGATTTTTGCAATAATTTCCAAATCAACGTGTGTTTTCCTCGGGAAAAGCGCAAAATAAAACAAACCTTTTTTTCTCTATTAATGTGCTGTGGTAAAAAAAAAAAAATTTAACCAAAATTTTCTACGTGCTAGAAAGGAGTAAAAAAATTCAAAAAATAATAAAAAAATACTTTGGTTTTTTCCTCTTAATAACAACATTAAAACATAATGAGACAAAACTTTGTTTTCGTTGAGTTATGGGTCTTTTTTCATCGTGATATGCTGCTTTTTTGGCGACATAGTGGAGGTACCTTAAAACCCCACTTAGAAAAGAAAAAAGATTGCAGAAATCTTTTAGTTTTAGAACTTAGGAAAGAAGGCTTGGGTATTTTACACTCACAGGCAAAAGGGAAAGAACGAGCTTGTGTAAAAGGATGGCAGAATGTGACGGATAAAAGAAATTTTGGTAGAAGTTACAAAGAATAGGGAGTGCTAGAGAGCTATGGTCATCCACGTCCCGAAGGAAAACGGAACCTAGAAGAAGAATTTCTTTTTTTTTTTTCTTTACTTTTTTTTTTTTTTTTTTTTTTTTGGATAAATTAGTCTTAGGTAAAAAATCGGTAAATTTGCGGATAATGCCCCAGTGACAATTTTTAAAAAATATCATTTCTGGTGTAAAATCGCTTGATTATTCCAAAAATAGACTAAAACTAAATTCTGTACATTTCCACCAAATTTTTTTTTTGAATAATCAGACTTTTTTTTTTACACCAGGAAATAATTTTGATTTGTCACTGGGGCATTATCTGAATATTTACCGAAAATTCATTTATAAAATTCACCAAAATCTTGACTCGAGTCAAAATACTGATTGTAAAAAGGTATGTCCCAGGTAACGCTAAAAAAGTGGTATACCCTGGAGAAAAAAGATCCCCAAATCGATAAAAAAAATTTTTTAACGTGTAAATGTTTATGTTAAAATTAAAGAAGGAAGACCAAAGTATTTTTAGAATATTTTTTCAGATTTTTTAATCCTTCCTATAAATTTAAAAAATTTTTTTAAAAAATTCGTTTTTCTTGAATAAAAAAAAAAAAATGAGTAAATTCGATTTATCGGACATTTCTGCCTGAATTTGTAAACAAAAAATCAAAATTTGTTCAAAAATCAATTAAAAATCAATTACACCTTTTTTTTTTAGTTATCTTAGGAAATTTAGAATGATTAAAGTATACTTAATGTAATTTGAAAGAAACATTACTTACTTTTTTAGCAGAAAATTTTTTAATAGAGATATTTCCAACCAAGGTACTCGCGAGGGTGCGTGATTGAAGGGTGTTAATTGATGGCTGTCAAAATATTGACAACTTACGTCAAGGGAATTTATCGTACGGTAGCGCAGAAGTGATGTAATTCGTTCTAATTTTAAGTGTACCTGGTTAGTAAATTTTAAAAAAAAATTCACTTTCAAATCTTTTTAACCTTACATTTGAGGAAAAATTTCTGAAGTAAAAATAACTTGCTTCTATCTAGGGAAACAACTCTACCTCACGTGACGTTATTTCAACGTTGTGCATCCATACTTTCGTTGGAGACGATTTTAAATACAATTTTGGAATATTAAAAATTATTTTAAAAATATTCACGGTTGTCAGATTTTAATAAGCTTTCAAATTTATGATCTATAAGAAGTAGAGAACATAATATGTCATTTCCATAAGGCTTTATTAAGAAACTTAATTTTAAAATATATAACAACATTTTGTCATATTGTGTATTTAAAATAGAAAAAAAAGAAAAAATTATTGTAAAAATTCATTTTCCATCAAATTTTTTTTTTTCAAATAAGAATTACCTTAGTATATGTTATTCAGAAAAGTCATAAAAAGTTTTTTAAATTAAATACTGTCTGAGTTTTATTGGGTTTTGTATTTCTACAATTGAGGTAAAAGTTTGGACAATTTTGCACATTTTTTTACCAAAAAAAAATCGATGATTTAGAATCTTCAGAGTTTTGTGCATTTAATTGAAAAAACAAATTCAGGCTTTGAAAATAAATTTTTGAAGTTTTCATAAAATTAAGTTCGAGGGGTGTAACAGATATAAAAAAAAATATATTTATACCATGACTTTCAAAAAGACAAACATTTCTAAAATAATTTCATTCATTTGTGAATAAGTTCTGAAAGTTTCATTAAAATCCAACAAGTACTTGATTTTTGCAAGATTTTCCAAATCAATGTGTTTTTTTCAACTGAAAACAGGGAAAAACAAGAAGTATATTACCTAATTTTTGACCTAAAAAACAAACAAACAAGATTTTCAACCTAAACTTAAAAAATGCTGCAAATGAAAAAAACAATTTTAAAAATAATTAAAAAATACCTTGGTCGTCCCTCTTTAATTTAAAACATATATATTTACACGTTAAATGTTTTTTTATCAATTTGAGGACCTTCTTTCTCCAAGGTATACCACTTTTTTAGCGTTACCTGGGACAAGCCTTAAAAAAAAAAAAAAATGTTATCGCACCCAGCCGTTTCAAACTTTCGCCGGAGAAAATTGATGTCATGAATTATTAGGTTACAGCGCCCTTACCAGCAGCGAGCAAAGTATATATTTTCATTTTCCTAAATAAAAATAAAGAATCAATTTTTAAAAATTTAACCAAAATAAATAAATAAATAAAATAATATACAATAATACATTTATTTAAGTGAATTTTAGGTTGTTTTATTAAATAAGTAAAAAACTGTCTCTAAATATCTCTTGTCAGTTATTTTTTAGCCCTAATTTTGAGTTTTTGTTTGACAATATATTTATTTTAATGTATTTTAATTTTATCGATTCAAATAAAAAAAATAAAACTAAATTTGTTATTCACAGAAACTGGGAGGGGTGGTAAGAGGACAAACATAGCTTAGATCAATAAAGGACAGGAAGCCGTGGAGAACCATAACCTTCCACATCCTGAAGAGACAGAGAACATAAAGATTGACAAGATCAATTTGGGGCGTGTCTTGTGATGTCATTATTAAATCTAAAACTGTTTAAACAAGCGCTGTTGTAAAAAATTTGTACGGATAAAAATATTTTTTCATTTATTTCTTTGTATGATGTCCATTCTTTTGGGAAATTTTTCATCAAGTGCTCAACATGGTCACTAAATAAATAGTAAGTGTCTTTGATAAAAATCCGTGTTACTCACTAAAAGAGAAAAAGAAAAAATAAAGGAAGAATGCAATCTTATAATTGAACTTATGAACGTGACGACCTAGAATAAAGTGAAAGTAAATATTTACACGGAAAAGCCAAGAACCCGAAGAAAACGAAAATGCAACATTTTTGTTAGTAATTTCAGTAGTTAATAGTTGAGGAGAGAGTACGTAGCACTAGACCTTGACTTATTTAAATAAAATAAGAGATAAATAATAAGATGGCAACAAAATCCGAGTCTAAGTTTGGCAATAATGAAAAAACAAGTCTTCCCAAAGAAAAACTTGTAGAGAGCTTTCTTGATGTGGAAGACACCTTGAATGAATTGTTTGACGCCGTATTGGGAAGAAAACACAAACTTCATTCAGTCATGGAGGAACTCCTCGACGAAGTAAAGCAATCACAGAAAAAAATTAGAGAACTCAACAAAACGATTGAAGAGCAGGTAAGAAAACTGAAATATAATCTTTGTCAAAAAAAAAAAAAAAAAAAATCCTCTTTCTTCTGACTTAAGAAAATAAAATCTCAAACTCAACAGAGCTGTTATTAAAAAAAAAAAAAAAAAAGAAGTTTGTTGCAAAATTGACGATACTATCTCAACGACTACAATTGTTCTTACTTTATGAAGAACAATTACTATCTAAATACACACATAAATTTTATATGGGCTGCCCATAAACCATCGCAAAATATTGAAAATAGCCAACAAATTAAATTCAATGTCTATTTTTTTTTCCTTAATCATGTAGTGTCTTAATAAAAATACATCAGAATCAGCCCGGAGGGTAAAAATAAGCGAACACTTAACTCTTTTTTGTTTAAACTCCTTTCGAAGTGTGTGCCATCAACTTTTCACACCGAAGAAAAAAAAAAAAAAAGTGTGGACGCTTTTTACACACACACCTACACAGGCAATTCAGCCAAATAATACATTAACAATTTTTCGTTGTGTATTCCATTTATATTTAGGTAAAGAACTCTTAAACTTTCCTTTTTGTTATTTTAAAAATAAAAATTTTATCTTGTATTTCAGATCAATCGATTTCTGTCATTTTGTGCATGTATTTCACTACTATTATTTCATGTACAATTTTCTTGTAGAGACATTATTTAGTAGCCAACACACTATATTTTCCCAATTTTCGAATACGTTTCGGTTTTTGGTTTGTAGATCCAGATAAAAGTTAAAGAAACTGTCCAAAGAAATTTCTATTTCTGTTGTTTTCTTACTGTAACTTTTATCAAATCAGTATATTTTATTTACATTTTAACATTTTCTTACGTCAAAGCTGACTGATTTGTTCACAGATATTTTTATTTTCTATTTTATTAGCTGTTATTAGCCACAGCATTTCTAAGTAGTATAGGATATAAAGTTCTATATTTTACGGCCAATAAGTGAAGCTCAAACAAGTATGAGACTCCTGCAAAAATCCGTCGAGACCGACTCTGCAAAAATGGTGAGCACCGTCGAAGAACACTCTAAAAATTATTACTGACTCATCGTCATAAAATATTTTCCAATGTGAACATACAAATAAATGTAATTATCTACAAACAACAAAATTGTGACTTGCCGCTGACATTCCCAGGACATTTCTTCCTAGAAATATTTCAACTACATTTTTTTTAAAAAAAATAACCCCAACGCCGAGACACTTAGAAAATGGATACGAACATCACCACCAATGAACAAGCCCCGAAAATGATCTCAGTTGGAATAAATTAGACATGTCATCTATTCTACATCAGTGACAAAAAATACCGGATATTTATTTTTAGTCGAAACCGATCAATCTCTGTGAAGGCAAAGTTTCCCGTGGCCCAAAGAAAATTTCAAATAGGCTCGCGAAATCATTTCCGTCTTTTTCAGCTAATCCGAATTTGATGAGAGTGGCTAAAAAGGGACTTATTATTTCGAAGTCACTGCAAATGTACATGTACATAGAGGTTTATGAAATTAATGCACTTTCAATATATTTTCGTTTTACGTTACTTTCCATTTTAATTAAAACTACATTGTCGAACTTATAAGCCGACCTATTTACAATGAACGAATCACTAATTCATTGTTGAGCGCATTGTTTTGTAAAAGATTCCTTTTTGTGTTCATAATTTTATTTAAATTCCTAATTTCACTAATGACTAAATGTATTTCTTGGAACATCTTTACGTCTATTTTTTCACAGGAAAATAAATTCCTGAATAATTATAAGTTTTTATTTAAAAGCACATAGAATTTGTAGCCCTCAGTATTTTCATGAAGAAAAATAAGTTGAAAATAGATTTTCAATTCCTCTCGTATCCTAACCATTTCATCAAACGTGAAAAACAGGAAAGTTTACATTACAGTTTAAAAAATAGAAAAAAAGTGGGTGGAGCTTTAGAGTAGACACTGCAACCAGAAATTTGTTTTCAAAATTCTTTTTCATAATGTGTTATGTTATATTATAGAAAATCATTATTTAAAATTAAAAATAACTAATAATAATGATTAAAGCACTTCATAGGACAGAGTGTAAAAGAGTCACAGGAAAAAAAGAAAAGAAAGTCGATGATAGCACACAGACAGCTGACAAAATCTTGGTCTAAAAAATAGATTGAAAATTTAACGACCTTTTAATTCAATTTTTAGTGTCAAATTGAGAGATTTTCTTAACACGAAGTCTGGTCTTATGGGATATTAGAACTCCCTAACTAACACTAACAGTGTGAAATATATCGAATATGTGATCATAGCATTATTAAAAAAACGTTTTTAGAGGTTGGATCGATTTACTATTTCTGTTGCAAACACAGCAGTCCCATAAACTCATAAAGTACCCGATAAAAATTGATGACTTTCCGGTCTTCAAAATGAATTGTGAATTTTTTTTTTTGACTTACCAAAATTCTAACTTTTTTCTGTGACTTTATTACCAGTCACAGACAGTTATGTCCCTTTTATTCTGTTAAATATTGAGTTGGAATAAAGTTTTTACACGAGTCCTTTCGTTATGTTATTATTGCCAACTAAATATCGAATTGCCTGTTTTTGAACAGACTGAATTAAATAACTCGAAACAAGAAACGTTTCTGAATTAATTTAAGCATTCTAAATCACAATATATTTTCTAATTAAATTTTATAAAAGTTAATGGGGAAAGGTACAGTTTGCTAAGTAAATCACCCCAACAAAAGTAAAACACATACAAGTCACTGAAGTCAAAACAAAATAATACTCATGCTAAGTAATTTCTTAATAATCCGTAAAAGATTAAAACTATTTCAGCTTGCTAGTGTATTTCAATTATTACAGTGAAACCCGGATATAAGAGAGATTTTCTCTGGTCCCAAATTAGAGCCTGTGTTAATGTATATAAATTAGACCCAACCCGGATATAAGAGACTTCTTCTCAGGTCCCGACAACTCTCTTACATCCGGGTTACACTGTACAAGCGTTTGTCATTAAAAAATAAAACATTCCAGATTACATTTAAAAATTCCTTACTTTTTTACATTTTAAAATCATTTCATTGTTTGTTTTTTGTCTTTCCCTAGGTTTTGGTGTTGAGTTATTTGCAATCTACATACTGGGTCCCTCTATTAACTTTTTTTTTATTTTCTTAATAACTTTAAAATTTTTAATCATTTCACCCCCTAAATTACCCTGCCTTCCCACTAAGAACATGGTCGGTTTTATTTTTACGTGTGGTGCACTATACGCATCGGCATACATATGCATATGGGCAAAGACGCAAAGTACAAAAACTGTCACGTCTCCGGCTACTATCAAGTAGGTGTCGATAATTACCCCAACCCCCACCCCATCTGGTCCTAGTGTAAGGAACGTTTTGCTGTAGGGTTGGAATCTTCTTCCATTTAAAATGGGGCTAATTTCATCTCGAAGCAGACTCCGGAAGTAAGGGTATAAAAAACTCCACAAAAGATGCAAGGGGTTAGTTTTTCTAAGAGTCAAAGAAAAAGACCAGGTTCCAATGAGACTGGATGACAATAAACATTGTGTTTAAATGAAATTTTTGAAGATCGTAATCGACAGCAAAGCCAGAAAGAGAGTTTAAAAACGAAGAAGTGTGAGAGAAGAAAGAAACTATTAGGCTTTTATACGGTTGATTTTGAGTGCTTAAAAATGCATTATATGAAAGAAAATTTTGAAAAATTGATTATTTCAGGTTGCAATCTATATTGCACACAAAAAATAATTATAATTTTCTCCCCCCCCCCAAAAAAAAAGAAAAAAGAAAATAATGCAAAGAAGAGATCTAGCTGTCAACAACTTTGTAACAAACAACACGACCGTGTCAAAGTACCTTGTTCTATTTTTTTTAGTTCACCCTCCCCTTGTACTGCCAGTGACAACTCTTTTCATTACTACTGCCTGATTGACTGGCAGTAGGAACGTTAGTTAATGCAATTACCTTGATAAAGCTAGGCATCTATCTACCAACTTAACAAGGACTTCACTTGAAAATATAACTTTCCAAGTACTGTCACCACAATAAGTCATAACACATCTTCCCTTTCCTTCCGTATGTCTCTGTGGACACTTTTTGCGACTCCACTTATTTCCTTTTTTCAACAAGAGACATTTATACCGATTTATCATTTGTTGTATTTTACATTAATAAAATTATTTCTTTAAACCTTTATTGTTTTTTCTTTGTTCTGCCACCAGACGCTTAATATAACAAAGCCTCATTTATGCATTTTATTTGTGGGGGTAGTGAAAGGTAGTATAACCTGCTGTATGGATGAGTGGTTGACGTCTAAACCAGCTCCTTACAAACATTTCTGTTGGTGAGGAGAGTGACATGTCACCCCACTGGATGAAAATCAAAACTTGTCAAAGGGTGGATGACATTGTTATAAGAGCCAACTGCTATCAATGTATATTTGGGCAGCAACCTTTCTTTTAAACATCTTTTGTTAAATATGACAGACAAGGAAAATTTAATTAATTTTTTTATTTAGTTTTTCCAGCAGTCCTACATTTTTCCATTTGGTAGGAGTGAGTGAGTACAAAATCTGTCCATATCATCATTTGTCCAAGCACTTTTGGCCACTTTTTTAGCTATTTTCAAGGGGGTCGTTTTTGGTGTAGTCAGTTTACTCACATGTTTTGACTGTGTGAGATGTATTATTTGTGAATTGTAGTAGGAGCATTAATTACGAGCAATCATGTGTTGGGCATGGCTGAAATTCATGTGGACGTCTATTTTTAGAAGAATTTCAGCACTCTGTTACCATTGTTAAACAAGGTAATGTTGATAGTGGGGGTGAACTGTTTGATGTATAAGGCCTCTTTTATAAGGGGGTGTTTTCAGAAATTTGGTTTACAAGTGATTCTAGTGTTATCGACAAATATCATTTTAAAGAGCCTTTGTAGATTATGGGTTGATAAATGCTTCTTTATAGAGCTTTACTCGTGAAAGTGACATGTGAGGCATCTGCTCAAGGAGGTAGTTGTATGTCTGATACAGGCAATTGATTTATGACAAGAAAGACAGTTTTGTACTGGGCAGTGATATTCTGTCCTTATTGTTAATTGTCCCAAGTGCTTTTGACCACTTCTTTAGTCATTTTCAAGAGGTTGTATTTGGTGTAGTTAGTTTTCGTGTTTTGACTGTGTGAGATCTACTATTTTGAATTATAATCAGAGCATTAATTATGAGCAATCATGTGTTGGGCATGGCTGGAATTTGAGTAGGTGACTTTATATTTTTAAAAGACTTTCAGCACTCCATTACCATTGTTAAAGAAGGTGAGGTTGATGATGGGGGAGAGCTGTATGATGTACAAGACCTCTCTTATAAGCGGGTGTTTTCAGAAATTTGGTTTACAAATGACTCTATTTTTTTTACCGGTATCTTTTTTAAGGTTTCTTGTAGGTTATGAGTTGATAGATGTTTTTTTTTTATTTTATAGCCCTGCTCTGATATGTGACATGTGAGGTATCTACTCAAGGAGGTAGTTGTATATCCAATGTAGGTAATTGATTTATGACAACACAGTCTTTTACTGGACAATGAAATTGATACACTATATTGGTCATTGCCACATTAGATTTGATGGGGTTATTTTGATTATTGATGACAAGTTTTGCCCTTTTCCATTTTCTGTAATATATAAGTTTTACATGTTTTGGAGGAATTACAGCAAGAATATGGTGTTTAATGACTTTTCATATAGCAAATTTGTCCTGCTTATAATTGTTGTGCATCTGGTTATCATAAAGTATGTTGATGTTTTGTTGCATCATATTTTTTTTACTAGTGTTGTGTATTTTTGTAAGAATAATTTTATTTGTTTATTTGTATTTGGGATAATTATTGCTAACTAATGTTTGTGTTACGTGTTTTAGTTTACTCAGAAATATTCTTTGCAAAGAGGAATTTAGATGTGCTCTATTATGATGTTTTTTATCACTGCTTTTTTTATATCTTTCCAGTTATTGACTATCATAGTTTAGATAAAGTGTTCATGCTGGTGAGTTTTTTTTTATACATGTATGTGGTAAATACATTGCATTTTAGTTCCATATCAATGTCAAGAAATGAAATTTTGTTACTAACCATGAGTTCGTATGTAAATTTTAGTGTTGAGTTTTTTCAAAACTTGATTTAAGATTTATAATTTCATCCTTATTTTTCATTTTTCATTAAGACAAAAATGTCGTCAATGTACCTTGCATAGATTTGTGGTTTATCAGTTGGTTCAAACACTTTTTCAATATGAGACATGTAAAAGTTAGAAAAAATAGGACCCAATGGGTTTCCCATGCTGATACCATTAGTTTGGATGTAGGTCTTTCTCTTATGATCATAGAATAGGGCTTTCATGGTACAGGTGAGTAATAGTTTCCAAAGAGTTATTGGTGGGATTTTGGGAGGAGGGATTGACAGGTGTTTGTAGATTTTTTTTAATCATATCACCCCAAGCAAGGCAGTAAAGATAAAAGGGGTCACTGGGTGTGAAAGGATAAGGAAAAAGTGAAATATTATTAGGGAGTGGGAACAATAAAGGAGTAATGAAAAAGGCAGTAGATAACTATTGATATTGCATTTAAGTTTTTGAAGATAAAAATTGTCTGGAAAGAAAGAAGCTAGAAGAGAGTTCCATAAGTGAGAAGTGCAACATAAGAAACTGTAAGCATAGAACTTACGGTTACATCAATCCAATTAAATTATAAAAGGATTTAAATTTTATTAATTTCTACTTAACTTTTTTATTCATCTTTAAATCGTTTCTTTGAATTTAAATTTTTGTTTTGCTTTTGTTTCTTTTAATTTTTCTTCTTTTATTTCCCTTTTTTTAATTTAAAATGTTTACTGAGGAGTTCTATCTTTTCTGTAATAATACTCTTAAATGTTCCATGTCTTTCTTTACAGTGAGTGCAATATTGTATTTTTGTATTATTTATTTAATCATTTCACCCCAAGCAAGGCATTAAAGCCACTAAGACACATGGAGTTACTGAGTGTGAAAAAATAAGAAAAAAAAGAAACATTATTTAGGAATGAAAGCAATAGAATAAGAGTAATCAAGAAGACAGTAGATACTGATTGACATTGCATTTAAATTTTTGAAGATCAAAGTTGACTGGAAAGCAACAAGCCAGATGAGAGTTCCACAGGTGAGTAAAGAAACTGTTAGCAAAGAACTTACAGTTACATCTGACCATTTCAGCTGTAGAATGATGAGAACTAGCTGCCAAATTAGTACTGTGCTTAAATTCATAAAGTCTAGGTACCATAGAGGAAAGTTTATCAGAACAATTACCATAAAAGTAATTTAACTACTGTTCTAATAAAGCAGTTGCATACAGCTGACAGATTAGATATTTTTGAATGTCTTTGGCTGGGTTAGCAGTTGTAATGACATGCGGTAGAATATTTCTACGTTGTCAAAATAAGAGAATTCAACCGATATATGGATTTTTAAATGTATTTCTATACAGAACTAGATGTAGATAATGAGATAAAGTTTTGCCCCTTTTATAGTCGACTCTACTAGTTTGTATATCTCATTGTGCTATTGAGATTTGGGGGAAGGTCGGTGATTTTTTTAAAATCATATCATGCCATGCAAGCAATAAAGCCACTAATATACAAGGGATTACTGAGTGAGAATGAAGAAGAACAAGGAGAAACATTAGTAAGAGCGAGAGCAATACACAGTAACCAAGAAGACAGTAGGTAACAATTGACATTGCATTTAAATTTTTGAAGATCAAAGTTGGCTGGAAAGCATAGAGCAGGAAGAGAGTTCCACAAGTGAGAAGTGTGAGAAAAGAAACTGTTATCATAGAAGTTGGCCTACATTTACCCAGCTTAACTGTAAATTGATGAGATCTTGATGCCAGTTTAATGCTACACTTAAATTAAAAAACTCTAGATACCATAGTGAAGAGCGATATTTATTCTGTACAATACAGAAATGTGGCACAAGGCCGATAAGGGGATTGGGGAAATGACGGTCTTCTTCTGTCTTAACTATAACTTAGCTAGCCGCAAGCACTGACCCAATCTTACGAAACAATATTCCTTACACCAAAACAACACATTCATTCGTACCTTTCTTACTACAACCACCATAATACCTCTTTGTCTCTATGAAAATACTAACTAGTCCCCATATTTACAATTCGTGGTCTGTGGGGGGGAGGGGAATAAAACAACAATTCTAAAAGTTAACCCCAATGAGTATTTACAATATGCATACAAAAACTATACCATAGTGAAGAGCTCATCTGAACAATTACCAAGAAAGTATTTATAGAAAAAACATAGTGAGGCAACCTTACGGTGGTGGGAAAGTGACTGGAGCCAAGCTGCCAGATCAGGACCAGTAATATTGCTTCTTTGGATCTTATCAAGGAGCTCAAGGTAAATAGTGTGAAGGAATAAAAACAAGGAGAAACATTAGTAAGAGTGAGAACAATGGAAGAGTAATCAAGAAGACAGTAGATAACAATTGACATTGCATTTAAATTTTTGAAGATCAAAGTTGGCTGGAAAGCATAGAGCAGGAAGAGAGTTCCACATAAAACTTATGGTTAAGAATTGTAAGAGAGCTTGTTACCAAAAAAAACTGTTAGCATAGTGAAAAGTTTAAAACATGAAATTATTTATGGTTACATCTAACCAATCATTTAAATAAATCATAGCTGGGTCCATTGTGATCATACAACCTAATATATATAATCTTCTGGAGCTCCTCCTGGTTCCAGCGTGTGAATCTCATGACCCCTGATGGTTGGATGATCCCCAACCTCGCCTTTCCCAACTGAATATATATCTTCCAATACCTGGTTACTGAAGCAATCTGTACTGATCTCCGGTCTGTCTACCCACGTTGTGTTTAGATCTTAGACAGACTGACTAGCTAGGGACCAGCAGGGATTGGGGCCGATACAAGTTGAGTCCGACGGGGGTGGCAAAACACATCTCTGGTCTGTCTAATAAAAAAAAAACTCACGAGACACAAGTAAAAGAAAAAAAATTACTGACAAAAAATTACTGAAAAAAAGGGTGACAACCTTTTATATCTAATGTCCGTTACATAAAAAAAAATTGTTCTCAATTCCCGACCCGCTCTGTGGACTATGGCACCAAGCTTCTATCACACAACCTAAAGATTTCGAATTGCCTACTCTTTAGAATTGTGTATGTCGGAGTGTGGTTTAGTTCGACACTGGGGCTAATTTCTATCGATCATTCGCAGTTGATTCTTCTCTTCGACTTGAGTTGTATTTCTTCTTTTCTTCTAAGATAGAACTTTCTTGTCTTCGACTGACAAGATAGAACTTCTCTTGTCTTCGACTTGGCTGCAACTTCTCTGCGGCTTTCGAGTAATTTCTTCTTCTTCGTCTTGGCTCTTCTTCGTCTTCGACTTGGGCTGGAAGCAACTTCTCTTGTCTTCGACAACTCTGGCCGCAATCTTCTTCTTCTCTGTCGTCCGAGGTGGTCTCTTCTCGCTGCTGTCCGGGGCTGCCTGCAATTCTTCGGCCTCTTCTGTCTCCTCTTGGGCCGCAACTTTGAATCTTCTCTTGTCGTCCTGGGCTGAAGCAATCTTCTTGTCTTCGACTTGGGCTGGAAGGATTTCTTGTCTGAGGATTCTTTTGCCCGCAAAGGGGCGAGTGAATCGGGCCTGATGCCCGCGTTCAGGCTCTTTCCCTGCCCGCGGTCCAGCTGCAACTCAACTCCAACTGATTTCTGTCGACTGGGGTCCTGCTTTTATTGACGCCGCAACAAACTGGGGTGGGTCTGTCGGCGTCAGGGTTTTCTCGATAATTCCAAAAGTCGCATTATTTCTGTCTTCTCATTATCGCTATTGTTTTCACCCCTACTTCCTCACAGTGCCCTTTGGTGGGGAGGCGCACACCCATCTTTCCCGGTCCCTCGTATGTCAGGTGACCGCTCTCGACCAATGATTCCTGATCGAGAACTTCTTTCTCTTCTTTTCCGCAGATCACGTGACCGTTTCCGACCAATGGTTCTTGATCGAGCATCCTTTCTCTTCTTTCCGCATATTGACCGCTTTCGGCTAATGAGATTGTGGTTGGGCGTGGTTTACATCGTTCTTGTTTAAAAAAAAAACAAAATCTAATTTTGCCTTTTTTTGCACGTACGAAAAAATGACAATCTTGGCTTTTTCTCACCTGGGCTCTGTCAAAACAGCCCGCCGCTAATTAGATGTGACTTCAGGGAAGAATATTGGCGCTATCTGTGAACTGAGACAATCGTTTTTTCACCTCTTGTTTTTGTCAGACCCGACAGTCAGAAAATCTTAATTATCTACATTGAAAATGTCCCCACTTTGTTATCATGGGTTTCCAATTCTTAATAGGTCAGAATCTGTATATAGTTCCACCGGTCACTCCCCCCAACCCAAAAGACACTTTTTCTCCGATTAAAAAAATTTCGTTTCTATTGTTCTAAAATTTCCCTTTCTCCAGATTAAGATTTCGTTCCCATTGTTCTAAAATTTCCCTTTACTCCAAATTGATAATGAGTCTTTCTACGCAAAAAAGTCGGTCATGCGCTTCGACCGACATTCTTATCAAAATGACTTTCCTTCTAAATAATATTTCTTTTCATTGTCTCTCGAAAATCGGCCAAGATGTTGACCTAAATACCTTTCTGATACGTGTTTTTTTGTTAATGACCGCTTTTTTGCATTTCTTGACCTCTCTTTCCCTTCTTTCTATCTTCCCTTCTTTCCTTTTTTCTCTTCTTTCCTCTTCTCCCCTTAGGATCGTCTAAGTACAATCTTAGTGAATTATTTTCAACTCAATTATTTTCCGTTTAAAAAAAAAATCAACAACCTGTTTAGTAAACCGAGTAAAAAAAAAAAATTAAATCATATTTCTATGAATATTTCTAATAATGCAAGGTGCCACAATCCTCCCCTAACCGATTTGTCATTTACCCGTAAATGACACCTAAACCCAATTACATCATTTAACATGCACCATGCATTTGTCTCATGCAATTCTATTCTACTTTCTAAATGCAAGGGTAATGTTCTTTCCATTTTCTTTTTGTTCTACATGCAATGAAATGTTCTTTTCATTTTCTTTTGTTCTACATGCAATGAAATGTTCTTTTCATTTCTTTTTGTTCTACAGGCAATGTAATGTTCTTTTCATTTTCTTTTGTTCTACATGCAATGAAATGTTCTTTTCATTTCTTTGTTTTGCAATGAAATGTTCTTTTCATTTTCTTTTGTTCTACATGCAATGAAATGTTCTTTTCATTTTCTTTTTTTCTACATGCAATGAAATGTCTTTTCATTTTCTTTGTTCTACATGCAATGAAATGTTCTTTTCATTTTTTTTTTGTTCTACATGCAATGAAATGTTCTTTTCATTTTCTTTTGTTCTACATGCAAGGTAATGTGTGCGTGTGTTTGTAGGTGCAGATGTGTTCACTAGGGTTTGTTCTTCTTGGTCAATGTTTTCCTCTCTGCCGTGGGAGGTTTTTCCGCCGCACGTGGTGGTCTCACGCCAGCCTCCTCCATTGGTCTTTCAGCAATTTCTTCGCCAGTCCTGTCTGAGTAAGGAACACTGCTCGGCATCTCCCTCTCGAGTTGTTGCATGCTCACTAGACTGTCGTTCGCTAATCTTCTCTTACTCTTAATCTTCCATATTATTACACCCCCGATGGCTATAACTAGGAATGTACCCATTACTATTGACCAACTTATCGCGATCTGCTCATCGTCTTCCCAAGCTACACCTTCGTCTCCCAACGCACTTAACTTATCCCTTAAGTGATCCATATCGATCTTTTCTATTGGCTTCATTAATACTGGCATCTTATTTAAGGTAACATTAGAGAATCTCTTCACTATCGGCTCCCATAATTCTGTACAATTGACTAAGCCTCTACCAATCATCTCTATGAGTGAATCTTTTTCTTCATATCTTTCTTCCATCTGGTAATAGGGGGCAAGGAGATGGACACCCCAACCGCCGAACATCCCATGGGTAGCGTCACCAGGGATAACGGTGGCCTTATTCTTAATGTCCTTGTGGACTCTCCCCACATACCCTAGACAGGCTGATATGTTTCTGTGTGGCTACTGCCCACACCCCGTCTGAAACACTGATAGCTTGTGGTAATGCCGAGTTTGTTAATACCTCTACTTGGCAGATTCTTTTGATTCCTTCCCCCTCCCTTCAAACAATTCTAGTATGCACAGTCTGCGGTTACCAGTTTTATAGATAGGGCTCAACGAGGTACAAGTCCCCAGGGTATCATCTCTACACCTTCTAGCTTCTTCAGCTGATAGCAACATGAATTTCGTTCTCCCTGAATTTAATGCTATGTAGTCTGCTTCCACCTTGTACCTAGCTATCATTCCCCAAACCTTGATCTCTTCTGGGGTAGGGAATGGGTAAGTTTATAACCTGGTATATCTCGAATATCTCTCGCTATCTAGTAACGGGACAGATATCACTACCAATAATCGCCTATTTTCTAACAAGGTCACACATCCAAGGGCATTATAGTACTTCCACAATTCTTTAGTGGGGTCCACTGGTAGCCTTAAATGGCGGGGTAATTCGGCCTGTATGCCAAGTAGTGCTTCCTTTAGGTGACCCGGGTTTACTATACTTGGGGAGAGGTGTCCTAATGACAGCATGTCTAATTGTGCTCTCGTGTTCCAGCAAGGTCGTCAACGACTGACTAGTTTGTCGTACTTTATTCGTAATCGTCATTAGCTGGAAATATTTTTCATGAATCCGCTTATTTCCTGTAATTCAACCATTACAGTTTCTGTATTATTAATTACCTCTTGTCTCAATTTCGCCAGGTTGTCTATTAACCAATTGATTCTGGCTCTATTTTTGGATACTTCTAACCTTGTCACATTTAATATCGTCACACTTCTCTTGCCACCTGGGCAAGCGTCCTCTGGTTTACTTCCACTTGTCCTAGTTTCCTTCTTATGAATTTAACGTCATCTTCAGTTACTGTTCCAAACAAGACACTTGATGCCTTTCCCAAATCGGAAGTACGGATCTCCGTTCCCGCGTCTGCAGTAACTCTATTCCCTGCAGGTAGTTTTGCATGTCTTTCCATTGAGCCTCTATCATAGTGGCTTCTGATTCTAGGGAGTGCAATAAACTAAGATACCCTTTGTGCTTGGGATAATCTTGTCCTACTTTCAATCGGGCTGCATCCAGCTGCGTCAGCTCGTTTCCTAACTTATCTAATAGCGACTCATACGGGTTCAAATCTATCACGAATGTCTTAGACCTGGTTATTATTACTTGGCTCGTTTTTTTTAAAAATGGTGTTTCGGCTGCGTTTCCCGGCTTCCGCCATCGTCACCACCAGCGTGGCTATCACCATCATCGTCATCACCAACCCTTTCATCTTGATCATTCCTGAAAGGTAACAAATTCTCTTGTTGTTATTCTTCACAATCACTTAGTCTCGCTCGACTCATCACTCAATCATTTCATAACCTTTTTTCTAAGTTCGGCTCTTCCCTCCCTAACTAACCTCTAGCAGACAGAATGGTCCGGTCAGGTGTGCGTGGCGCCCACTCTAAAGGTCGTACTTCATGACACCACTGGTGATCAATCAACAATGCCAATGATCTTCTTCCGTCCCTTGTGAGGTGCAGCCCGTGACTCCATCCCTCCACTCACATCTACCATAGTCAGCCAATAGGATTTGGGATGAGCCAGTGTCGTTATCTGTCAACACTAAATGCTTCTATTCTGCACAGCCCTTTTGTTCTACTGAGATTTGGGGTTCTTCTCCCTCCCTGATCTCATCTTCTGAGGTGATTCCTGTTCAACCTCTGCCCTTCTTTCTGTATTTAACTCCCGTCCAGGAGGTTTTTTGTCCTCTTCTTCATCCCCTGATTCTTCTTTCTGTTTAGAGTCTTCGCCTTGAATGTCTTCAATACCTCTCGACTCTATGTCTAAACTTCTCCTGTTCCTTATCCTTTCCTTAAGCTGGGAAAGGGGTATTCGATCCTCCTCCTCCCACTCGCTGGGCCCTTCGTCCTGTTCAGGGTGCCTCTTTTTAGAGCCTTCGACTGCTTGATTGGACCTCTTCGTCTTTTTCTTCCTTTTCTTCGGACATGGGGGTGTGATGGCGATCTCACGGGGTCTTCTCTGCACTGACTCAGTCGACGACTGAACATCGCTAATCCCCGCTGAGGGTTCCAACTCTGTCACTCGGACTGCTTCGTTTATCTGGTCAAGTCGACCTATCTCCTCATCTTCTTCGGAGTCTTCCTCCGTCTCCATTCCTTCCGGTTCAACCAGAGTTACCTTCCTTTTCCTTGTCTTCTTAGGCCTCGGCTCGCTCATTTCCAGGTTAGCTATTTCAGCCCTCTTCAGATCATTGGCATGAACCCTCCTCGCTCGTCCTGCCACTTGATCCCATATTACATATGATACTGGGCCCGTCTGCTCTACTATCCGGTAGTACGGTTCCCATCTCTGGTCCAGTTTTCCTTCTCTCTGGTGGATTTTATAGTAGACAGGGTCTCCAACCTTCAATTCTACCACCTTTCTTTCAGCATTCACCCTCTCATTTCTTTTCTTCTGGGCCCTCTTTATTCTTCTTCTGGCCTGTACGAATATCTTATGTTGCTGTTCCAGCAATAGTTGATGATGATCTTCTCCCATATACCTTCTTCGGGGCTTCAGTAGGTTATCTACAGGCAGGACCACGTCTCTGCCAAACAACAAAAAATAAGGAGAAAATCTGGAGGTTTCGTTTATCGTAAACCTCACGGCCGCCAGAGCCTGCGTCAAATACAAGTCCCAATTTCCAATGTTTTCTCTGACCAACTTGGCCAATACATCTCCCAAGGTTCTATGAAACCTTTCCACTTTAGCATTTCCCTGGGGGTGATATGGGGATGTTTTTATGTGCTCTACATTCAAACCTGTCAAAACTTCTCTCATGATGCTGTTCACATTCTCCGTGCCATTATCTGTTACCAATTGCACAGGGGCACCATACCTAGGGAAGATTTCACTTATTATCAACCCGGCCACAGTTCTGGCCTTCTTGTCTGGTACTGCAAATGCTTCAGGCCAATTTGTTAGCCAATCGACAAAACTCACTATATAGTTGTTTCCTTGTGCAGTTTCCCCATATGGTCCTGATACATCCATACTCACTTTCTCGAAGGGGAAGTTTGGTACGTCTGTTTCCTCCAAGGGTGCCATTTCCTGCCTTCTGCTCTGCGACTGGCACACTACACAACTTCGAACATAGTTAGTGACTTCTCCGTACAGTTTGGGCCAATAGTACTTTTCTTCCTATGAGATCACATGTCCTATCAATTCCCATGTGACCCAACCTTTCGTGGCACTGTTCCAATATCTCTGGTCTTAAACTTTTGGGCACATACAACTTGGGTTTGACTTCTTCATCCCTTCCTGAGAGATAATACAGCCTTTCCTCTATTATGGCATACTTGGTGGTCTCTCCTGCCTTTACCTTCTCTCTCAGAGCAGCTATTTCACTGTCTGCTTGCTCCTTTTCAATTCCTTCTGTCCAGTAGGGATCGGTTATTATCTGGGCGTCCCCTTCTTCGTCCGATTCTAATATAGGGCGATCTTTTTAGCTTATTAGAGTTAATTACTCCTATTCTATAGGCTTTATCATCTACTCCCTGTTCTACCTTTACAGATCTTTCTTCCAGTTGTTTCGGTATTCTTGAGAGTAAATCTGCGCACGTGTTTTCCTTTCCTGCCAAATACTCTATCTTACAGTGGTAGCCACTTAACTTAAGTGCCCACTGTTGAATTTTCTTATTATTTGTCCACTCTGCCTGCAATAGGTACTGCAGAGGCTTGTGGTCTGTCTTTATAGTGAAGACCGCACCATTTAAATAGTAGTCCAGTTTTTGGAGAGCATACATGATAGCATATGCTTCCCTCTCTATTACTGGCCACCTCTGTTGTGTCTCTGAGAGCTTATGGGAGAGGAAGTATATCGGTACTTCCTCTGGTATGCCTGGCACTGGTCCTTCCTTATCAGGACACGGCTGGGTAAGTACTGCCCCTACACACTGCTCACTGGCATCCGTGTATAATATCATGGGCTTGCTGAGGTCTGGATACGTCAGCAGTGGAACGGTCGTCAACTGTTCCTTTAGCGAATCAAATGCTCGTTGACAGTCCTCTGTCCACTTGAACCTAGCGTATTTCTTCGTCAGGGCCACTAGCGGTATGGCAATTCTTGAAAATGCCGGGACGAAGCGCCGGTAGTAGCCTATAGCTCCTATAAAACCTCTTACCTGCCTCACTGTCTTAGGCTCTGGCATTTCCCTTATGACCTTTACCTTATCCATGTCGGGTTTAATACCGTCTCCGTTTATGACGAAGCCTAAATACCTAGTTTCTTCCCTCAGAAACTGACACTTTGACAATTTCAATTTTAATCCGTGTTTCCTCAACCTTCCCAACACCTGTCTTAAATGAAAAAAAGTGTTGTTCCACTGTCTCCGAAAATATCAAGATATCGTCTAAATACGCCATGGCAAAGCTCTCGTATCCTCCTAACACTATTGACATTAGCTGTTGGAAGACTCCCGGGGCATTAGCTAAACCGAATGGCATCACTCTGAACTGAAACAGTCCCAGGTGACACGCGAATGCGGCCTTCTCCTTGTCAGCCTCATCCAGGGCTACCTGCCAATACCCGGACCTCAAGTCCAACGTAGAGAAGTACTTTGCCTTCCCTAATAATGCCAAAATGTCGTCTATCAATGGCAATGGCACCGCCAACGGCTTCGATATAGAATTCAGCTTTCTAAAATCTACACAGAAACGGTGGCCGCCATCTTTCTTACCTACTATTACTATTGGGAAGCTCCAAGGAGAGATCGATCTTTCGATCATCCCAGCTTCCAACATTTCCTCTACTGCCTCTTCTACAAGGGGTCTTTTATGTATAGGTGTTCGGTAGGGTTTTAATTTCACAGGGGGTGGTCTCCGGTGTCGATTTTCATTTCGACTGTGTGGGTCTGACCTAGCTCCTTGTCTGACTGGGCCACCACATCTCGATTGTTCCTTAACAGACCCCCACTCTGGTTCTAAATTGATCCGGTGCTAATATATCCTCATCTAAGATTCCTTTTGTTTGCTCTACTAGCTTCCTTCGTTCCTCCTCGAATCTCACCCGATTCAGAGTTCGTAGGGGAAGCGCTCTCCCTATCTTCTCCCTCTCCTAACCTTTATAGTCTTTTTGGGCCTGGTTCACCATCATTATGGGCACCAACTCGGCTGCCTCCACTACCGTTTCGCACAGGGTTACCTCGCTATCTTCTAGGCCCTTTCCTTCTACAGGGACCAACTGCAGAGGTCCTCTCCGTACCTTTTTTTCTGACATTAGCCTACCCTTTCCCGACACTGCGGTCCTAGGAGGTAACTTTACATCTTCCTCCACCACTATGGTTATCTCTTCCTCTGGTGGGCATCCCAATGGCGTTCTCTCGCCGTTCACCACCAACACAGTAGGATTAAACTCGATCTGGGCCTTCTGGCTCCGGAGCCAATCTTCTCCCAAGATTGCCTCTGTACACAGGTCGGGGGTTACGTAAAAATTTTGGGTGCTTTTCACCCTCCCAATCCTCACCGGGAGCCTCACCATCCCTTTTATCTCCAGGGGGGCCCCATCTGCTTGCGTGATCTCTATGTCCGCTTCCCGTAACCTTCTCTTCCGTTTCACCCGCCTGTATGTTTCCTCTCTCATCAATGACACAGATGCTCCTGTGTCCACCAAAGCCCTCATCTCTCTACCACCTATCTCTGCTCTACAGGATAGTTCTTTCTCTTGCGTTAGCGAAGAGAACACTTGAGCTTTCTTCTTCCTGGGTCCCCACCTTTGGGTTAACCCAGCCATAGGCGCCGGTAGTAATAAATCACCTTCATTTTTTTTCATGAGGTGGAGTTCTGCGCCCCTGCACCTGGGCGACCCCGGCCGGACCTCTCCCGGTCTCCCATGGCCGTTTTTAAAAATACTTTCTTTTCAGGTGTCCTGGCCTCCTGCAAAACCAGCACCTTCTTGTTGGACAGCTTGCCGCAAAGTGGCCCGCCCGACCACATGTCCAACATTTTGCTCTTTCCCTTTTTAACTGGGTCGGCCTTGTGTCTATCCTCGGGGGAACCTGTCCTCTATTCAAGCGGCTCGCCCACCCACTGGTCCAAGTTTTTATTTCTCTCCTTTTTAACTGGGCCACCCTCCCTCTTAATTCTGGGGTAGCCCGCTGGCTTTTCCCTGGGCCGGTCTCTTGGGCTCAGCCTTCTTTGTTAATATCGGTGGGGCACCCTTCCTCAGCCCGCACCACTTGGCCAGGTGTCCTTTCTTACCACACCTGGTGCATCTGTCCTGATTGAAGTCTGGGGCAACCCCCACTTCGTCGGACATTCCGCCGCCCTGTGGTCCTCGTACCCACAGGTCCAGCAGACCAGCCCGTATCGACCCGGCGTGGGCTTATAAAAGCCATGCCTGGTCGACCATGCCCTTCTATTGGGGTCCTCCTCCCATAATTCTGCCCGATCCACCTCTTCCTTAACCCTCTGATTCCACACGGGGGTTCTTCCGCCTACCCCCCCTTCTTCCAGCCTCCTGACTTGGTATCTGCTTCTTCCCACACCTCTTCACTTTATCCCACACCCCCTGGCTCTCCCTGGCCAGCTCTATCGCTGCCGACAGTCTGAGCGGTCCTTCTTTCAATACGTCGTGACGAACACGCTCGTCGCTCAGCGCCTCTACATACAGGTCCGCCAGTTGGGCCTGCATAACCGCATTATCCCTGACCACTTCGGGGAATGCCAACGACGATAGCTTCCCTGCTCGGGCCCCTAATTCTCCCGGGGTTTCATCCCGTAGCTGTGTCAGTTTTAAAAGGGCCCTCATGGCCTCTATGGCCGTACCTTCGTCGGCGAATTCTTTGGTTAGCAGTCTTTTTATTTCTTCCCAAGACAAGCGGGGTTGATTTTCCAAGAGCCCCTCACGAACTCAGACGCTTTTTCCCTTTGTGGCATCGTATGCCAAATACAGGGTTTCTTGGTCCGAAAGCTCGTAGATGGTTCGGCTCTTCTCGAGGATTGCCAGCCAGTTTTTAAACTCCTTCCCGCTGCCATCAAATACTGGGACCCTCGGTCCACCCAACAGCTTCCTTAAATCCACTGACAACCCCCGCCCTACTTCCTCTTCTTCCCCCCACTGCTCTATCCGAATCATAGTCAGACATGTCTACAGAGAAAGACAGTCTATGCAGCAACAATCGAGGTTGGGAAATAAAATAAGGTGTCCTACCTTACAGACGATTCTGTTTTTTCTTTTCCTTTGGTCCCGGGTCGTTCTGAGTTCTGTTTGAATTTTCAGCAACGGCGGTCGATTGTGGTCTTCTCAGGGTTAAAATCCCTCGGTCACTGCACCACATGTGACGTGGTTGTCTCAGGGTTGATCCTGGTCACGGCACCACATGTGACGGTTACACACCTGGCCCAGGGTCGAATCCCTTGGTTACGGCGCCAACTGTGACGTCGCTCCTCCTGGTCGCTCCTCCTGGTTCCAAGCGTGCCGCTCCAACCCCTTGGTTGGATGATCACCAGCCTCGCCTTTCCCAACTCGCTTCCAATACCTGGTTACTGAAGCAACTGTACTGATCTCCGGTCTGTCTACCCACGTTGTGTTTAGATCTTAGACAGACGGGACCAGCAGGGATTGGGGCCGATACAAGTTGAGTCCGACGGGGGTGGCAAAACACAAGTAAAAAAAAAAAAACTCACGAGACAAAAAATTACTGATAAAAAAGGGTGACAACCTTTTATATCTAATGTCCGTTACATAAAGAAAAATTGTTCTCAATTCCCGACCCGCTCTGTGGACTATGGCACCAAGCTTCTATCACACAACCTAAAGATTTCGAATTGCCTACTCTTTAGAATTGTGTATGTCGGAGTGTGGTTTAGTTCGACACTGGGGCTAATTTCTATCGATCATTCGCAGTTGATTCTTCTCTTCGACTTGAGTTGTATTTCTTCTTCTTCGTCGACTTCGAGATAGAACTTCTCTTGTCTTCGACTTGGCTGCAACTTCTCTTGTCTTCGACTTGGCTGCAACTTCTCTGCGGCTTGGTAATCTTCTTCTTGACTTGGGCTGGAAGTTCTTCTTGTCTTCGACTTGGGCTGGAAGGATTTCTTGCCGCAACTTCTGTCTTCTTCTCTCTGTCGTCCGGGGCTGAAAGCTCTCTTCTCTTCGCCTGTCTGGGCTGAACTTCTTCTTGCCTGCAACTTCGTCTTCGACTTGGCTGTAACAATCTCTTCTTCGTCTGCTTGGGCTGAAGTTCTTGTCTTCGACTTGGGCTGGAAGGATTTCTTGTCTGAGGATTCTCTTTTGCCCGCAAAGGGGCGAGTGAATCGGGCCTGATGCCCGCGTTCAGGCTCTATCCCTGCCCGCGGTCCAGCTGCAACTCTCAACTCCAACTGATTTCTGTCGACTGGGGTCCTGCTTTTATTGACGCCGCAACAAACTGGGGTGGGTCTGTCGGCGTCAGGGTTTTCTCGATAATTCCAAAAGTCGCATTATTTCTGTCTTCTCATTATCGCTATTGTTTTCACCCCTACTTCCTCACAGTGCCCTTTGGTGGGGAGGCGCACACCCATCTTTCCCGGTCCCTCGTATGTCAGGTGACCGCTCTCGACCAATGATTCCTGATCGAGCACTTCTTTCTCTTCTTTTCCGCAGATCACGTGACCGTTTCCGACCAATGGTTCTTGATCGAGCATCCTTTTCTTCTTTCCGCATATTTTCTTTCGGCTAATGAGATTGTGGTTGGGCGTGGTTTACATCGTTCTTGTTTTAAAAAAAAAAAAACAAAATCTAATTTTGCCTTTTTTGCACGTACGAAAAAATGACAATCTTGGCTTTTTTCTCACCTGGGCTCTGTCAAAACAGCCCGCCGCTAATTAGATGTGACTTCAGGGAAGAATATTGGCGCTATCTGTGAACTGAGACAATCGTTTTTTTCACCTCTTGTTTTTGTCAGACCCGACAGTCAGAAAATCTTAATTATCTACATTGAAAATGTCCCCACTTTGTTATCATGGGTTTCCAATTCTTAATAGGTCAGAATCTGTATATAGTTCCACCGGTCACTCCCCTCAACCCAAAAGACACATGTGTATTTTTTTTTCTCCGAAAAAAAAAAAAATTTCGTTTCTATTGTTCTAAAATTTCCCTTTCTCCAGATTAAGATTTCGTTCCCATTGTTCTAAAATTTCCCTTTACTCCAAATTGATAATGAGTCTTTCTACGCAAAAAGTCGGTCATGCGCTTCGACCGACATTCTTATCAAAATGACTTTTCCTTCTAAATAATATTTCTTTTCATTGTCTCTCGAAAATCGGCCAAGATGTTGACCTAAATACCTTTCTGATACGTGTTTTTGTTAATGACCGCTTTTTTTGCATTTCTTGACCTCTCTTTCCCTTCTTTCTATCTTCCCTTCTTTCCATTTTTTTCTCTTCTTTCCTCTTTCCCCTTAGGATCGTCTAAGTACAATCTTAGTGAATTATTTTCAACTCAATTATTTTCCGTTTATTCCAACTATGGGCAAATAGTTAACCCCAAAATTGGTGTCAAAACATGGTGAAAGTAGAAAAACATTTTTATAGTAAAAATACCAGCAATACATTTTGGAAAAAAAATAAAGATAATATTTCCAGCAATACATTCTTGTTTATATGTAAAAAAACAGAATTTCAATCTGGAAATATCTTAATAAATAAGTGCTTTTTATTAAATTATCAAAATGGTTTGTTTTTGATACTATAAAATGATTTACACTATTTACATTATTCGGACTATTGTCCTTATCTTTGTTGCCATATTTATTACAACGTTTCGGCCCTTCAGTATCTGTCTATATTTCTGAGATGAGGTATTATATACACTATTTACATTATTCGGACTATTGTCCTCATCTTTGTCGCCATATTTATTACAACGTAAAAACATGCAATGATAACAGCAAAAATTGCAATATGAGTACTGGTAAAAAAATGTGCTGAAGACATTAGGTTTATAATACCCAGAAATTCATACACAGATGACCTCAAGTGGATATAGGTGTTAGTTAGATCCAGTGAGAGTGAGTGTGAGTTCAATACCTGGTTAAGGCAGTGGAGAACTTGAAGAGGAGAATTAACAGGAGATAACTGATAACTGACATCCATTAAACATTTCAGTGAATGAAATAGTTGGAACCCTAACAGGTGCTATCAGCCAGGGCCTCTGAGAACAACAGTAATTAAAGGGTTCAGTTCGACATTCCAACGACCAAAACATTGTAATAAATATATGAGGACAATAGTCCAAATAATGTAAATAGTGTACATAATATCTCATCTCAGAAAAATAGACAGATACTGATAAAATAATTTGTATCCATTCTCAAATTGAAAAGAAAAATAAACAGAATAGGTTCCTAAGGATTACCTACCTTTATAGAACCAGTTCCTGGAAATGTGGTATACCATTATTGCCTATACCTAGTTTAGATATATGTTGAGGAAAGATAAGATACTTGAATGATTAAAAATAATATTTAATATTAAGGTATAGGAATATAAGCATATAGGAATGTGGGAGGGGATTATATGTATGATTTTACTGATGTGTAAAGAGGCTCTTGGGCGAAGAGGATAGCAATTGTGGTTCAAGATGGGACAGATATATGTAGCTAGTTGTGTTTGAGGCTCCTAAATAGCAATATAAAACATCAGCAGGATTGTAGCCTGTTCCTCTTTAAGAAGCATACCCTTCTTTTTGATCATTCTTTCACATACTTTTCATTCTATGTGTTGGGAGTTTTCTGTGTGGACAATTTTATAAGTACATGTAAGGTATGCTCTGGGCTAAAAGAGCACAATATCCACTATAGAGTGTATGTAAATATAAACAGTGTAGACACAGATCAACACCAAATTATTTGATATTGATCTCTGTGTCCATGCTGCTTATATATATATATATATATATATATATATATATATATATTCCCAAGAGGAGAGAATCCAGGTAGAACTCAATGTCCAGGACAGAGTAAGAATATATATAAAAGATTAAACACTAATATTCAGGGTTATAATTTATTACATTGGAAACATAATGATGATCCAAATCATCAATTTAGATCATGATTACGATTCTAATGTAATAAATTATAACCATGGAATATTAGTGTTTGAGCCTTTTATATATATATATATATATATATATATATATATACACATAAAAAGTTAATGGTCAGAGTTGAATCAGACCAGGAAACAGTAGTATTAAAAAGTGCTCAATATATGTGTGAAAAAATAAAATAAAAGTAAAAATAACATATAGAGCTTTTAACTTTAAAAATCAGGTGGTCATTTGAATTCACTACTTTGGTTTCAACCTTACAGTATTTTCTGGTGATTTTTATCAAATGACCTCTTAACGCTTATTTATTTTTTTAAAAGACCAAAGAACGTTACATTATTATTTTCAAAAAATAAACAAATGCATAACATTGGGTGTAATAGAATGGAAGGAGGAGGAGGAGGATGTAAAGAAATAAGAAGTCTCCTTCCTTTTCACATCCTCAACATTCAACTGGACTCCTGATTTTTAAAGTGTGTATATATATATATATATATATATATATATATATATATATATATATATACACACATATATATATATATATATATATACACTTAGTCATTTCACCCCAAGCAAGGCAGTAAAGATGTTAAGATGCAAGGGTTACTGTGTGTGAAAGAATAAGAAAAAATAGAAACATTATTAAGGAGCAAGAACAATAAAAGAAGAGGAATCAATAAGACAGTAAATAACAATTGACATTGCATTTAAATTTTTCAAGATTAAAGTTGACTGGAAAGTATGGAGCTGAAAGAGTGTTCCACAAGTGAGAAGTATGAGAAAAGAAACTATTAGCATAGAACTTATAGTTTTATATATATATATATATATATATATATGAAACTAAATATTTATTATACTGGTGAAAAAGTCGGTTCAGTTCATGGATGTGAGGTGATACAGTTCAATGCCTAATAAATGAAACACAGGTACACGTCCTTTTGTCTTTGTATTGATTTTTTTCAATATTATATGGAAAAATAAAACTCGCCTTAGGTCATTTTACCTCAGCTGTTAAAAGTATTAGAAATGTCAAAACACTAAAATAAAAGTACATATAGAATCATATTTAAATAAATTTAAAAATATTATATATACTATATGTGTGTGTGTATATATATATATATATATATATATATATATATATATATATATATATATATATATATATATAAATCATCAAAATCAAAAAACAAAAATAGCATAATAAAATATGTTCAGCAGATGTTCTTATTTCAAATTCTTGTTGTTTTCTGCCCCAATACCAATTTTGAATTCAGACTTGTTCACATCTGTGCTCTGTCATTGATCATCTTTCAATTACATTTGATTTGTGATTTAGAATACATTTTTGCCCATGTCTTCAAAGAAAAGTCCCAGTGCAAGTGCTAATTCAAAGCTTTAGGCTATATCACTGGAAGATAAAGTGGAAATTAATTATTTTATTCAGAATACTGTATGTACATATCACAAATACTGTAATAGGCAATAGGGAGTGCTTGAGGTTTATAGTGGTTATTTAGACTTTAAGTTGAAAAATAACTTAAGTCATGATCACCAGAACCAATTAATGATGTAGGGTGAGGTATACCTGTATTCCAAACTCCTAAACCCCTATAGAAGACCATGTTATGCATGAATATACTTGCCCACTCGGTGAATGTTCCTCTGTAAATAAAAAGCACAAAATGTCTTACATAGGATATACCACAACCACACTCTCACAGAGAATCACCTGCCACCTATTGGGCCAGAGTACTTTCAAACAATACATAAGCATCATGGTCACATAAGACAATTACTCAAAAAAAATACCAAAATAGTAGTAAGATCATATAGTAAACCCAGAATCCTCGAAGCAATACTTATACAGCAAAAACAACCATCTATAAATAAAAACAATTACAATTTAAGAGTCCACATCCTCAAATATATATACAGAAATCTTTTGATTAGTGTGGCTAATGTGTACATCAATAACTATAAAAAAATCAATTTTCAATTACAATGATTAAACAGAAGAAAATTTTACTGCACTAATTTTGTATTATGTATGCACAAATCAAAATTTAGTATATAAAAATTTTAGCACACTAATTGAAAATGAAAAAATAAACACACTCATATATCACACATAGTAGGGTCCCAGCTATGGGCAAATAGTTTTTTGTAGTAAAAATACCAGCAATACATTTTTGAAAAAGAAATATTACCAGCAATACATTTTTCTTCCCTCTTTACAAAAATACGTCAATGACACCTGATCTACAAATTGATTTCTTACAAAGAATACATATTCTATTCATTCAAACCCATCCTAAAAATCTTGTCAGTATTAAGTAACCCATTGAGGTTGATATGCCGTAAAACAAAATAAGCCAAGCCGAGACATATCACACTCTTTGCCCAACAACACCAAATGGCTCTAATATAGATAAAAGAAACAAATAGGCAGTCAGACACTCTCTTGAGTTTGAACATTAAATGTGATAAGTTAATCTAATTTAATTTGATTTATGACCACTACTTATCTTCAGAGTTCCCAAGGTATTTTTATCCCACATACAGTTTTGTCTTTCATTCATTATAACCTGAGGAAGCCAAAGAGAGCAGACGCTTCTAGCGAAATGAGTCGCTAATAAATTTTCCATTTTTTTCTCATCTTCACGTAACCATTAATTTAAATTTAACAGCATCAGTAACTGAATAAGTAAGGGAGGTTACTTGGAAGGTAGCAAGGAAGATTACTTGGAATGTAGCAAGGGAGATAACTTGAATCGTAGCAAGGGAGATAACTTCTCTAAGGCATTGTGCTTTAATGAAGGAAACGGTGTAGAAACTGATAAATTGTTTATACATATTTATTATACATATTTATACAGATGTATACAATCAATGTATACAGTCTTCTTTTTTCTTATATTTCCCCTGAAGAAGTTTAACATATGTATCTGCAAAAACTGGTGTTCTCAAAGGATGCTTTTTCTCTAGACAACCCTGTTCTGTATACTCCCGCAGCAATTTTTATTGCTTTAAAAAGCTATTTATAGAATTTTAATAAAGCTCAAACATATGAAACTGTGGATATATGCATTTTTTTCTTACCCAGGAATTGACACTATTTGATTGGATCATTTACAAAAATAAGTTTGTATTTACAAGTTTATAAAAATATATGAACAAACTACAATATTTAATACTTACTATATTATTAAGAAATAACTATGGAAACTTTTTCTTTCTTTCTTTCTTTCTTTCTTTCTTTCTTTCTTTCTCAAATATGTCTGTAAATGAGACCAAGAAAAAGTAACTGAAATTAAAAAATTTGAAAAATGTATTTTCCACGCATTTCTTAAATTTGTGCTTGCCATTTAAATTTGCGACACATACAAAATAATAATAATAACCCCCTTTACACTCTCCTTACAAATTTCGATGAGCTTAGGAAAAATCTGGGAATAAAATTTGCAAGCTTATGGGAAATATCTTTTCACAGATATTAACCATTGAGCATAGAAAAAGAAAAGAAGGGAGCCTAAGTGAAATCCTTTTTGATATAATTTAAGGAAAAAAAATTAAATCGGCATGAGTGTCTGAAACCATGTGAAAAGTTTAATTTCTGTTCATGTGTCCAGCATTCAAATTTTCGTCAATGTCAAATTACTCATTAATTATATTATTGACATTAACCAATCACCTGGTACTTCAAAGAACTTTATTTCAACAATCCTCGAAAGCTAAGTATTTTATTTGCCTCCATTAATCTTTTTATTTTATTTTATTTGCCTCCATTAATCTTGTTGACATGGGTAAACCAACTGATCATTTTCACCCCAAAGTCCCATGCCACTATAAATTCATTAAAATAAGTTATGAGCACTTGGATTTATACTTTTCTTTTTGGGTGACTTGATAACAAAAATGCAAAATACTATTTATTTATTACTAGTTTTAACCTGTGAAAATTTCACAGGTTTCTTATTTGAATTTTCTGATGAATCTTAATTCTTTAGTAAATGATTGAATAAGCTCATGGTGAGTTCTATGGCAATAAAATATCCATAGAAATTCTCCTGTTACATTGTTAAACATTTGAGCTTAACAACTTTAACAAAATATTGCAATAACAAAGATAAATATTTCATTTTCTCACTGAAACCAAGTAGCTTATTTGATGTATTTTGTCTTCTCATGCAATTGAAATGGAATAGTTGATTATTTCTGAGGTATTAGCAGGAGATATTAAAAATTTCTATCTTTCATTTTCTCACTGAAACCAATTAACGTCTTTGATATGCCTTTTGTTTTTCTATGCAATCAAAATATAATAGTCTATTATTTATGAGGTGTTAGCAGAAGACATTAAATACTTACATTTTTCTTTCATTTTTCTTTCATTTTCTCACTGAAACCAAGTCACATCTCTTATAAGTCTTTCCCTGTGATCAAAACAGAATAGTCCGTTATTTATGTGTAATGAGTTGGTCGGTTAACTTGACACCCCCAAAGCGAGTGGAGGTGGGCAGGCACAGAAACTGTGATTGGTAGCTGGCTTGTTGGTGTTTTGCATGGGCGAGTTACCAAGCTCTATGTAAAGGGCTGGAATGAGAAGGAGGGCAGTTTTGCCCCAGAAGTAGAAACTGCCCGTCACTACGACAGTAGGAGAGAGACAAAATTTTTTCTTTTTTTTTTCTTTTGTGACACATTTCAACACAAGCTATTTCGGCAAACCTCAGACGTTGACATGTTTTATCTGAATCCAGCAGCAATGGAAAGGAGGCCTTTCGACCTGTGGTTGATTCCTGAGTTTAAAGGGGCCGCGTCAGATGAACCAATTATAGAATGGCTCGAGTGAGTTCGTGCATGTGTGATCATCCCAATGTGTCAAGCATGCAAGTTGTGTATATGCGGACACAGTCACCAGACAGACACGACCATCTCTTGAGCTGAGGAGCTTTATGATCTTAAGATCAGGTGGTGGGTGTGTAATGAGTTGGTTGGTCAACTTGACACCTCCAAAGCAAGTGGAGGTGGGCATGTGTGGAAACTGTGATTGGTAGCTGGCTTGTAGGTGTTTTGCATTGGCAAGTTACCAAGCTCTATGTAAAGGGCTGAAATGAGAAGAAGGGCAGTTTTGTCTCAGAAGTGGAGACTGTGCCCGTCGCTACGACAGTAGGAGAGAGACAAAATTTTTCCTTTTCTTTTCTGACACATTTCAACACATTATGCGATAATGGCAGAGCATAATGGTTGTGAGAACTAAAGATGGGAGGGATGAGTACAATTATGATACGTTTATTTACAAGAAAAGTGTTCAAAATTTTGTTAACAATTCTTGATAAAAAAAAAAAAGAATGCATGAATCCAGTTTTATGTTTGCAATTTATTAAGATTTTAAAATAAATTTTTGAAACAATAATTACCAAGAGAGTACACAGTACTAGTGGCATTTTGGAAATTTTCTTTTCTTTCAGAGAATAAAACCTGCTGCAATAGTATTTTCACTATTGCCTGAATAAATGGCGAAAAAGAAAAAAAAATGCAAATCCAATTCAATTATACAATGAAAAAATATTTATTTCTTACCAAGTAAACAAGGGTGCTTGTAAAAATTCATCCCTTTTTGCTGAGAATAGGATAACCTCTTCTCTGACTCTTATAATGTAAAATATATATCAGAAAAAAAAATTAAAAAATTACAATGCACAAAAAAAAAAAAAAAAATATTGAGTCCACCTGGTGAGTCAATGATAACAAAAAAGGAGACTTTGTTCTACAGTACCCACTTTCTGTCCTTTGAAAGTTCAAGAGTTCTCTTCTTTTTTCATTTCTTTATTATGGAGACAATCTCCCTTCTTTCTCTTCTTATCTTCCTCCCATCTCAATGGAAAATTTGCCTTTCTTTTATAGCCCCAGAAGGGGAAACTTACTAAAAACATGCAGTAATACACTTTTTGTAACTGCACGTGTACACCTCCTTCTTTTTCTTCATAAATTCCTTTAGCCCCAAACGCCACTTAGGTACTTCTCAGTTCTTTCTTTTCTAGGGCTTCCTTCAAAGGACTTATTTTCAAACTTTCTCTGAAGACTTAACAGGAAACTTGCCTTCAGCAACTTTGTTACCCATGCATCCTTTACTTATGGGCAAAACATTGCCAGACTTTTCAGCAGGGAGAGAGAAACAAATCTCTTATTCCTAAGCAGTATCGGCTCCAACAGCTTGCTAAGGTCCAGTAACAGTTCTCCCTTCCCCATTAAAGGGGTGGTTCACCTTTGAAGTGTCCAATCGCAGTCCATTAAAAAAAAATCAGGAGGTTCTTAGGGTCAGTAACACAGTGAGAGTCTATTGTTCTCAGTTCTCATTAAAAATTTTCAAAGACATCAATGAGAAAAACCAACCTTTTAACACATAATTTCCTTTGGGTACATTTCTTAAACATTTACTCACACCAGGGTAAGCATATCCTATACAGTAATGGGGTGTCAAGAAAAAAAAATCCATCATTTTGGCACACCTTCTTTTTAGAATGTTTGTTAAGCTTTGTCATTAATTCACTCCCAACTGAGCAGACACATGTAATATTGTTTACAATAGAAATTTGTCCTTTTGGCAGATCATTTCCTTTGGGTACAGTTGTTAAACTTTGTTAATAATTCTTACCCAGCAGAGCAGATACATGCTTTGTAGTAATATTGATGACAATGGAAAAGTGTCTTTTTGGCACACCATTTCATTTAGGGATATTTGTTAAACTTTGTTAATTCTTTACTAGCAGACCAGACATATGCTCCGTAATAATATTGTTGACATTGGAAATCTGTCTTTGTAGCACACAATTTCATTTGTTACATTTGTTGTCTTTGTTCATAATTCTTACCCAGCAGAGCAGAAAAATGCTCTGTAGTAATATTGATGACAATGTAAATGTGTCCTCTTGGCATACCATTTCATTTGGATACAGTTGTTACACTTTGTTAATAATTCACTCCCAACAGAGCATGTCTCTGCTCTATAGTAATATTGTTGACAATAGAAAGAAATATCCTTTTCCCCCACCATTCATTGGAAATACATATCAATATCTGCTTTTCTTACATTTTTTTTTTTTTTTTGCTACAGCCGATCTTCAACATACGGATACAGATCTCACTCGCACACAAGTTTTTGATATTGTAAGAAAAGGAGATGAAGCCTCTGAGAAGAAAATGATTAATTTTGAATTACTGGAGAAGTGAGTATTTCATAATTTTAGGGAAACACATATGTATTTACACCAGGAAAATTGTATTCATCACTTGAGAATCAAAAATGTAGGTAAACATTAATTTATGTTTTAATTTTTGTTATAATGATCAAACTTAGTATCCATAGATATTCTGTGTACACTGACTCAAAGTTACCCATGAACTATAGTTATAGCTCTCTTTATGCTAATTATCTTTTAGCTAAAACAATCCTATTACGTCTCTCTGAATCTTTTGGGTTTCACATCCTGCATGGATCTAAGGCTTCTCCTACATTCCAGTCTTTTGAAGAACTTTGATCGTCCATTGATTCCTCTGCCCTGCTTTCTTGTTCATCTACATAGTCATTTGAACTAGCTTTGTACTTCTTCGTAATTTTGGCTAGCTCTTCATTGGTCTGCAGGGGCAACAATATTTTTACCATTCTTGCATATTAATAACACGTATCCTTTTTGCATTACGAAATTTGCCTTTTTCAGCTCATTTTCTTTATTTCTTTTGTATCATATGTTTTCATTAACAGAGTAAGACATGGTTAATGGAGCTCTAATCTGTCTGCCCATTAATGCAGATGGGCTCTCTAATCTGTCAGCATGTGGTATCATTCTGTAACTCAACAATAATCTTGGTAGAAAAGTTTCAATCTTTTCCTGCTGAGAAGAAAATGCTTTCAATCCCATCTTTATTGTTTGGACCATTCGTTTAGTAATCCCATTTGATTGAGGGTGGTAAGAAGGTGTTTTATATGGGACACAGCCAATCTTCTTTAACCACAAGCATTGACTTTTGTCACAGATTTTGGGGGGCATTATCAATTACTCATGTTTTTGGTACCCCATTTCTAGCAAATATTATGCATAGTATTTGTTTTACAGTAATATATCTTTTATCCTGAACTCAGAAAACTTCAGGCCAGGTGGAAAAAGTGTCAACCAGTATGAGACATATACCTACCCTGTTAACTTGTGTGTGATCCATATGAACTCTAGACAATGGTTCTATTTTGTTAGGCCAAGAGGGTAACTTATTTTGGTGAAAATTCTTTATTTTGGCACATTTAGGACATTTCTGGGTTTGTCCTGGCCACCAGACTTCCTGTTTTAAATATTTTTGTGTAGCAGTTATCCCACAATGCACATCATCATGTACACTTTTAATTACTTCTTTTCTACATTGTTCTGGTGGTACCACTAAATCCCCACTAAAAATTAGACCATTTTCTATTGATAGTTTGCATCTGGTTTCTTTGTATGGTCTTTCTGCTTTTGAACAATTACTCCATTTATTGTTCCTTATTCTAGATAAAATTCGACTTGAGACTGGATCTTGTAATGTCTCCATAACTTGTCTATTCATAGGCAGCACATCTGTTTCCACACAATGCAAGAATTCACCCTCAACATTTTTTATGTTTTTTTTTTTGTTTTGTTCCTATTCAAATTGTAGTCAGAACAATGCATCTATGTGTGGTATTATGTTTCCCTTCACGTTTTCTATATCATAATCAAAAACCATTAACTTCATAGCCCATCTTAATATTCTGGATGATGTAACTTTTGGCAATTCCTTCCTAGGATGGAATATAAATTCTAAGGGCTTATGATCAAATCTCAACAAAACTATTTTCCTAATAAAAATTGTCTTGCTCCAGTCATACTCCATACAATAGAAAGTGCTTCTTTTTCAATATTAGAGTAGTTCAATTCATCTGGTTTCAATGTCCTGAAAAGATGCATCAACAGGTGTCTTTCCTGGAACAAAATTGCCAATACAGACTGGCCACTGGCATCCGTGGTTACTGTAATATCCTTTTTAGGGTCAAAAATCTTGTCCACGGGTTTTTTTAGCTAGAGCTTATTTCAATTTAATGAAGGCTGTTTGGTGTGTACTGGTCTATTCAAACTCCTTTTCTTTTGCAACTCAGAAAATTCTTAAATTCTATCAGAATATTTTGACAAGAATTTGCGATAAAAATTGGCTAATCCAAGAAATGATTCCAGTTCTTTTTTATTAGTTGGAGATGATACATTTAATATTTTTGTATTAATATCAGGCCTGGCGAAGTACTGTTTTCTGAAATTTGATAACCCAAGAATGTTAATTCTTTGCAATTAAATATACACTTATCTTTGTTTATCATTATTCCTGCCTTCCTTAACTTATCCATTACAAATTTAGTTTTTTTATTTCAGTTCTTCTTCCATGGCTGCACCTGAACATATATTTTGTCCTGATAAATTATCATATTTTCTACTCTCCTTGCTAACAAATTTTCCATAGCTTTTTTAAAAATTGAGCTAGCTGTCTTAATTCCAAATGCTAAGCAGGACCATTTAAGTAAACCTATGGAGGAATTTATTGCTGTGATCCTTAAATTCATCATTTATTTGAATTTGCTGGTATGCATTTTTTAAATCAATTTTTGTAAAATATTTCATTCTTGCCAGAGAATGTAGTATGTTTTCTATATTTGGAATAGGGTAGGAATTCGAACAAATCTTATGATTTATGCCTGCTTGTAATCACTACAAATAGTAAAATAACCATTAGGTTTTCATAAAACCACAAGAGGTGATATCCATTTGTTGCCTCCAGGTTCTACATATTGAAGAATTCCTTCTTCCACCATCTTTCACATCTTATCAACTACCATTGGCTTTATATGAATGGGAAACCTATGGCTTTCAAAACACAATGGATTGATATTTCTTTTTAACTTAAGGCTTGCTTTATAGTTTTTTAATGTTCTAGTTTCAAGACTTCCCATATTCATAGCATTAAGTAAACATGTGCTATTAATATTTATCAAATCAGTTCTTACTAAACTGTAACTTCTTATACAGTCTATGACCATAATAGTGAAGGTTTCTGATATGTCCCAGAAAGGGATATATTTGTTCAAAGTAGCTAAGTGGTTTTGGCTACTGTAACCAGGTAAGACAATCTAGCAGGTAGTTGTAATGGACTGGTACTCATCGTAGGTATAGGCAATAGGCGTAGGTGATGTACCTCCACATCAGTCTGTATTTATGGCTGACACCAGCCAATCATATTACTGTGAGGGGAAACCCAGGTGTATGCATATTCATTACATCAGTTTCAAATCTATTTTTTGTTTCAAAATGCCTTGAAAGAACCCTAATATTTTTATACATGTTCCCTCAAACTGTCTTAATCTTACTAAGGTTTTCTTTAATTTTGATTTTGATAATTATTCCTAAAAATTCTTCAGAATTAAGGTCACTTCATTTCTAGTATCAACTTGCATTTTTAAATCTACACTTTAATTTAATATTCATGAAGATATTCTTTTTATTTCTCCTTTCTACTGAAGAAACATTTCTTTGACATTTTACATTGTTGTGTATTATTTTGACAGTTTTTACATTGGTATCTCATCATCTACATATGATTTGAAAGTGATTTTTCTTTTCGTACTTATTACATGTCTGTCCCCATGCTGGACATTTCTCTCTCTTTGATTCATGCTTATAGTTGCAATATCTGCATTTTATCATTATTCTTTTTATCGCTCATGTGTCCATAAGCTCAGGTTGGTTTTCATTTGTATTAAATTTTTCAATTATCTCCTCTTGTATGAAATTAATACAAGCTTCTAAAGTCATTTAGTTTGTCTGTAACTGCTCTAATATTTTTACTCTTTGATAAGTATTGTACAGTCTTTCTATCAATCAGAGTTGAATTAATTCTTCCTCTGTTTTTATTCCTTGTTATCTTAGTTCATGAAATTCACAATATCTGCTGGTATCTCTTAACCTTCTTAGATATTTCCTTATAGGCTCCCCAAATTCTTGGTTCAATGCTAAGAATTTGGTTCATTTGGCTATGACCAATCTTTTCTTTGGTTGAATATTTCTCAGTATTATTTCTTTAACTTCCTTAAATGTCAAGTTTTCAATTTTAGTCTGGTAAGTCATTAACAAAATCTGTCTCATGGCTTTGCATCCCACTGTGGCCAAAAATAGATCCGTGATTTCTTTCTGTCCTTCAGGTGTTTGGTCATCTTGTAACTTCTTTATTCTGGCATGTGCCTCAAAACATTTTATCCAAATCTTTACGTTTTCAATTTCTTTTTGTTCAACAGAGCACTGTTAAGCAGCACCATTTTGTTATGATGATCAAAATTAGTAGCCATAGATATTCTATGTACACTGACTCAAAGTTGCCTGTGAGCTATAGTTATATAGCTCTCTTTATGCTAATTACTTGTTACTCAATCCCATTACAATTTTGCTTCAAACTATTCTTTACGAGGATACTCATAACTGTAGTGACCCTGAAAGTGATTTTCTCCCTTTTTACAGGAAAAACTTCCTGATGTCATTAGGAACCTTAGGAGTCAGATGACATCCTGTTGGTGAGAATAGTTCAGTTGCTGCATAGATCTGAATGTAGCTAGCAATAGTTCAGCCAAAGAAAGAATGTGTATCTTAAATAAGAACATAAATGGTCTCCTCATAGTTGTACTGTGTCTCTCTGAATAACAGTACAAGATCTGCTTATTTGTTTGTTTACATACTGCTTACTTTTTATATTTTCAATTTCTCTGGGACAAACTGGAAATATATATATATATATATATATATATATATATTCATGTTTCATTAAATAATATAGACAAGTGTTGTCTATTTTATGTAAATTCTTTTCATAACGTCTGATAAGTTTAATAACATTATTATTATGTTAAAAAGAAAGAAAATCACAATATTGATACATAATTTTAATCCTATCTAAGCTTTCAGCTTACAAACTTTATTATCAAAGATGACAATTACATTACAAATATTAAACATTACCAGGACAAGACAGTGATGATAGTCTGTTTCTGTTTACGTGGATGATAGAAAAAGCAACCACAAACTCATGCATGCATATAAGCGGCTGGGTTTAAAAGCGCAGCTCATGACGTCACACATGACCACATGAGAGTGAATTCGAGAAGTATTAAGTATGGGAAGGCATTGGTATAAACCAATGGCTTCTGTTACCAATTATATGCGTTTAAGAATATTTGTGGAGATTTCATAGATTATTTTGTTCAGGTTAGGTTTCAACTGTTTTATGTATGTAACTTCAAGGATTTTTAGTTTTTGTTTGTTGTTTTCATGTTTAAGTATAGTTGTGTTTTCAACAAGGATTTTCAGATGATATGAAAAGAATTTACATAAAATAAAAAGACAACACTTGTCTATATTATTTAATGAAACATGCATAAATGAAAAATAATTTCTAAATACAATCTTTTTTTTTATATATATATATATATATATATATATATATATATATGCATGTTTCATTAAATAATAAAGACAAGTGTTGCCTATTTTATGTAAATTCTTTTATATCATCTGATAAATTTTTTAATAAATATTATTATTAAACGAAAGAAAATCACAATATTGATACATATTTTTAATCCTATCTAAGCTTTCGGATTACATAAGCCATTATCAAAGATGACTATTACTGTACAATATATTAAGCAATACACGAACAAGAAAGTGATGATAGTCTGTTTACATGGAAGATTTCCAAGCACTGATAAACTCACGCATATAAAACGCTGAAAGCGAAAATCGCACTGCAGCTCATGACCATGCAAGTGTGAATTCAAGAAGTATTAAGTATGGGAAGCATCATTTAATCAGTATTATACAATGATAATGTAATAATATTTTTAATATAAACAGCTATATTTTAAATATATAATTTTTTATATTTTTAATATTACTTAAACACCTATTTATTTCTTTTATTTTCAGAATAAGCCATGAAGGAAACCAGAATAGTAGTGTAAACTACTGAAATGTGACTGTCTTCACTTAAGTTCAAAGATCTGTATGTGAAATCACACTAAATTTGTAAATTGTATAATAATGGTTTGTATAATATATACGCTGATCGTATGAATTACACAGTAAAAAAAAAATGTTAACTTTCCTGCTTGGGTCTACTCCAAAAATAATAAATTCTCATTTCTTAGAAGAGGCTTTTTTCCATTGAATTGTCAAGTTGAACAAATTTGGTCACTTGGAATGATTACAATATTGGATAATTCTTTGTAATAAGAAATTGAATATTTTTTTTCAAGTTTAATTTTTTACCAAAATAATGGTTCATCACGCTACAGTTAGAGGATAAGGTTTTTTTAAGGCACACAATCTTTTGTAAGCTCTCAATGGAGCATCCATAGTAAATAAATTGAAATTGATATATATATATATATATATATATATATATATATATATATATATATATATATATATATATAATTAATTGATTTAAAATATATTTTTTCCGCCACAGTTCTAACCATGTTTCAAAAAAGTGTAGCGGAAAAAAACATATTTTAAATCAATTAATTTATAATATTAATGCTCTGTAAATTTACATCGAGCACTATTTTGTAAAAATAAAAATACCTATAAGAACACTGGATTATATATCTTACTGTTCTTTCTTTTTATTTATATACATATATATATATATTAGTTTCCCACCACTATAGCATAGCTTCCCTATGTCTTTTCCATCACTATAGCATAGCTTCCCTATATCTTTTCTATAAATATTTTCATTTTAATTGATCTGATAAGCTTTCCTCTTTCTCACTTCGACTTTACAATGCTCTCTGGAACCACAATGTAGTTCCAGCAGAATCACATCAGCAAAATATAATTATGTAATCTTTTAATCATGATCCTGAAGAGAACCTTCCCTTAAACGTTATTATATGTTTGTATGTTACACTTATTGTAGTAGATGATAAATCTTAGATATTTGTTAGGATATGTACCAGTGAATTATGTTTGTAATTGCTTTTTCATCCTGTTTATAATTAGGTTGCATTTTGTTATGATAGAATAAGTTAATGGTGTGTTTATTTTTGTTTTTTATCAGGGAGGGTTTGGTGCTTTTTTTTCTTCTAAATTTTGTTAAGGCTAATTTTATTTGTTTGTCAATGATATGATTAAAGAAATTATTGTTGATTAGTGTTTGCTTATAGAATATTTCTGAAGAAGAAATTACTTTAGCTCAGGAAATCATGATTTTTATAGCACTTATTTTGTGTCTGTGAGAACATTCCCTTTTATAGTGAAGTAAACATGAGTTTCTGCTACGGTTTTTTTTAAATGGTTTACTCAAAGGGAATAGGCCAGTTAAAGATATTTGAGAGATAAAAGAACAATAATACTGATAATAAAAATAATATTTACTATATATTTCTAGATCTTTAGATGAATAGAAGGATGATGTGAAAAGAAGTTAAAAATTGTATATATATATATATATACACAAACACACACTACACTTCAAAAGTTTGAGGTGACCCTTGATAATTTTTAAATTGTTCAAAAAAGTAGTTGTTTTGTACTTTAAATAAGAGAAAATTATATGTTTTTAAAAAAAGTGTGACATGATTTTTTATTAGAAATTTTATTATGACAAAAAGAAAAAAGGATTTTATCATTAAATTTTACTCTCGTCAAAATTTTACTCTCGTCAAAATTTCGTCCTTCATCCTTGAGTAACGCAGCACAAATTTTTGGCATTTGTTGCAAAAGTTTCTCAAAGTATAAGTTTAATAATTGATGTCTTTCTTTTTCAATGACTCTAGATGCTCTTTTACATTTTCTTTTCATTCTTCTGTCATGTTCATTCTATGGTAATTCTGGGGGAGGCTTTAAACTTTTGAACAGTAGTGTGTGTGTGTGTGTGTGTATATATATATATATATATAGATTGAAGTAAACACTCTGTTTCATGCTAGGCACAATCGTCAGGCCGCTGAGTGTTGACTTAAATGTTCACTTTTATATTTATATTTACATATGCTCTCTGACATTGAGTATAAAATATAGCACACCTTAAAACTATATTTCTTGATATATATATATATATATATATATATATATATATATATATATATATATATATATATAGTTCCCCACTCCTCCTTGGTCTTTTTGAACAAGAGTAGACGTTTATCCTATGTTTCCTGTTTAGGATTGGGTTTCAGATTCCTTCTAGCTCCCTGCATCTTAGTGGTTATAATGCCTTGCTTGGGGTATATTGATTAACATATATCTGATTGAATAAATTACACACAACCTTTCTGTCCACATTCACAATATAAAAAATGACTAAATGACAACACAACTATCCTACACCATGAAAACAACAAATTCAGATTACAGATACTAGAAGCAATTTATATTAAAAAGTTAAAGTCGGTACTGAACAGAATCAATTATGAATACTGCAGTAATATTCTGAAATGCCTGTAAAAGAACAGTTTTTTCATGCTTTAATGCATGCATGACCATGACATTATAACATGCAAAAAATTCCATAATGGATAATTTTTTTCCCATTCTAATGAACTCTCAAGACATTGTCAACCATTTTGCATTTAAAAGCATAATAAAAGAAATTACGGTAATATATAACAACACAAAACTAAAATAAATACTTGTACTAATGAACAGTATATAATTTAGTACTACTTGCATCCCTGAAGATGATCTTGGAAGAAGATCAAAAATACTTGGGAAATGAAAATAAAAGAAATTTAAACAGCTTTAGCACATTTCTCTCATCCTTTAACATCAATACACGGAAGGTTATTCGTGAGTATGAATGGATTTTGTTAAAAATTAGCAGACATAATGTTTGTAATTTATTCAATAAGACATGCCTAAAAGATAATTTGTTGCCTAAATACACAAATATACATATATATCATCTAGGTTAATGATTTGGAAAATACTTATATAAGAAAATGCTTGGATGCAATATATATAATCAGAGATTGTTTTTGTATTTGAAAATTCTACATAATGATAATCATTATGACTTTTCTTTGCTTATTTTTCTTTATTAATTCATAATAACTGAAACTTTTGATTCCATTTCTAACTCAAAATAAATCAAGTTTGTTTTATTTATGCTTTGTTTGCCATGTAATCTACTGGAAATATATTGAAATGTTTAATCCCATTTAAATTCAGTCATTGAAAACTGTAAACTTCAATTGGCAATAAAATATAATCAAGGAAACAATTGTTTTTGTGGATTACATTAAGGAACTTGAATAAATAATGGAGAGAGAATAATTGTAGTTGTTTCTTTCTCCATGTGTATTCTCATTAAAAGATACCTGCTCAGCACTTCCAGGTAAGATTGTCCCTTCCCAGGTAGGAGAGTGTCCAAGGTGAGCAACTTGTGAAGATTAATGCTTTTATCAGAGTGCTCTTTAAATTTCACATGACACTTTTCTATATGATTCTTCTGTTATAATGCTTGATTCTATATATGATTCTTTTATTATAATGCTTGATTCCATATATGATTCTTTTATTATAATGCTTGATTCTATATATGATTCTTTTATTATAATGCTTGATTCCATATATGATTCTTTTATTATAATGCTTGATTCCATATATGATTCTTCTATTATAATGCTTGATTCCATATATGATTCTTTTATTATAATGCTTGATTCCATATATGATTCTTTTATTATAATGCTTGATTCCATATATGATTCTTTTATTATAATGCTTGATTCCATATATGATTCTTTTATTATAATGCTTGATTCTATATATGATTCTTCTATTATAATGCTTGATTCTATATATGATTTAGCCTCAAATATTTAAGCTTTTTCATATCTAAGTCTCTAACAAAACCTGCAATAATTTGGCCATGTCATCAGGGCCTAGAACCTCTGCAACCACATCTTGAAAGGGTGTATCGATGGCAGGAGACCAGTGAAAACAAAAGTAACACTTGACATATCACATCAGAGATTAGACAGGGAGAACGCTGGTAGAGTACAGGGTCTTGGTGAGGAAGAGGAGACAGTGGAAGGCATTAGTGCATTTTTCCATACTGTCAGTCTCAACAATGAGGAAAGGCAGAAGCAAGTAAAATATCTAGCTATCTATCTCAGTCTCTTCATGTCTAAATCACATCTCTCTCATTCTGTTCATATTTCTCTCTCTCTCTTTCTCTCATTCTGTTCATATTTCTCTCTCTCTCTTTCTCTCATTCTGTTCATATTTCTCTCTCTCTCTTTCTCTCATTCTGTTCATATTTCTCTCTCTTCTCTCTCTCATTCTGTTCATATTTCTCTCTCTTTCTCTCTCTCATTCTGTTCATATTTCTCTCTCTCTCATTCTGTTCGTATTTCTCACTCTCTCTCTCATTCTGTTCATATTTCTCTCTCTCATTCTGTTCGTATTTCTCTCTCCATTCTGCATTTCTCTCTCTCATTCTGTTCGTATTTCTCTCTCTCATTCTGTTCGTATTTCTCTCTCTCATTCTGTTCGTATTTCTCTCTCTCATTCTGTTCATATTTCTCTCTCTCATTCTGTTCGTATTTCTCTCTCTCTCTCTCTCATTCTGTTCGTATTTCTCTCTCTCTCTCTCTCTCATTCTGTTCATATTTCTCTCTCTCATTCTGTTCGTATTTCTCTCTCTCATTTAAATTATTTCTCTCTCTCATTCTGTTTAAATTTCTCTCTCTCTCATTCATTCTGTATATTTCTCTCTCATTCTGTTCGTATTTCTCTCTCTCATTCTGTAAATTATTTCTCTCATTCTCATTCTATTTCTCTCTCTCTCTTCTGTTCATTATTTCTTCTCTCTCTCTCATTTAATTATTTCTCTCTCATTCTGTTCGTATTTCTCTCTCTCATTCTGTTCGTATTTCTCTCTCTCTCTCTCATTCTGTTCGTATTTCTCTCTCTCATTCTGTTCGTATTTCTCTCTCTCATTCTGTTCATATTTCTCTCTCTCATTCTGTTCGTATTTCTCTCTTTCTCTCTCATTCTGTTGATATTTCTCTCATTCTGTTGATATTTCTCTCTCTCATTCTGTTGATATTTCTCTCTCTCATTCTGTTGATATTTCTCTCTCTCATTCTGTTGATATTTCTCTCTCTCATTCTGTTGATATTTCTCTCTCTCATTCTGTTCGTATTTCTCTCTCTCTCTCTCTCTCTCATTCTGTTCGTATTTCTCTCTCTCATTCTGTTCATATTTCTCTCTTTCTCTCTCATTCTGTTCGTATTTCTCTCTCTCATTCTGTTCTTATTTCTCTCTCTCTCTCATTATTTTCTGTTCTCTGATTATTTCTCTCTCTCTCTCTCTCATTCTGTTTATATTTCTCTCATTCTAAATTCATTTCTCTCTCTATTTCTGTTATTTCTCTCTCTCTCATTCTGTTCATATTTCTCTCTCTCTCTCTCTGTCTGTAATTATCTCTCTGTTCGTATTTTTCTTCTCATTATTTCTCTCATTTCTCTCATTCTGTCTGTTCTCTCTCATTTCTGTTTGTTTTTCTCTCTCTTCAAATTATTTCTCTCTCTCATTCTAAATTATTTCTCTCTCTCCATTCATTCTAATTATTTCTCTCTCTCTCTCTCTCATTCTTAAATTATTTTCTCTCTCTCTCTCTCTCATTCTGTTCGTATTTCTCTCTCTCATTTCTGTTCGTATTTCTCTCTCTCTCTCTCCATTTAATTATTTCGTATTTCTCTCTTTTCATTCTTTTCTCTCTCTCTCATTCTGAATTATTTCTCTCTCTCATTCTGTTATATTTCTCTCTCTCTCTCATTCTGTCTATATTTCTCTCTCCCATTCTGTTTATATTTCTCTCTCTCTCTTTCTTCTGTTGTATTATTTTCTCTCTCATTCTTTAAATTATTTCTCTCTCATTCTGTTAAATTATTTCTCTCTCTCTCTCATTCTGTTTCATTTTCTCTCATTCTGATATTTCTCTCTCTCTCTGTTTTATTTATTTCTCTCTCTCTCTCTCATTCTGTTCATATTTCTCTCTCTCTCTTTTTTGTCTTTCTCTCTCTCATTCTGTTTCATTTCTCTCTCTATTTGTTCTCTCTCTCTCATTCTGTTCGTATTTTTCTCTCATTTCTCTCTCTCTCATTCTATTTCGTATTTATTCTCTCTCATTCTGTTCGTATTTCTCTCTCTCATTCTGTTCATATTTCTCTCTTTCTCTCTCATATTGTTCGTATTTCTCTCTCATTCATTCTATATTTCTCTCTCATTCTGTTCGTATTTCTCTCTCTCTCATTTGTTTATATTTCTCTCTCATTCTATTTCGTATTTCTCTCTCTCTCTGTCTCGTATTTGTTTATATTTCTCTTTCTCATTTGTTCGTATTTCTCTCTCATTCTGTTTCGTATTTCTTTTCTCTCTCTTCTCATTCTGTTTATTTTTCTCTCTCTCATTCTATTTCATATTTTTCTCTCATTCTGTTCTATCTCTCTCTCTCATTCTGTTAAATTCTCTCTCTCTCATTTTAAATTCTTTCTCTCATTCTGTTCATTTAAATTATTTTCTCTCTCTGTTTTATTTTATTTTCTTTCATTTAAATTTTTCTCTCTCTCTCATTTCTTTATCTTTCTCTCTCTCTTTCTGTTGTATTTCTCTCATCTCTTTCATTGTCACTTAAATTCTCTCTCTCTCATTCTGTAAATTATTTCTCTCTCTCTCTCTTCATTTTTTTCTCCATTTCATTCTGTTCGTATTTCTCTCTCATTTAATTCTCATTCTCTCTCTATTTCTATCTGAATTATTTCTGTCTGTATTTCTCTCTCTCAAATTATTTCTCTCTCTCATTCTGTTTTGTATTTCTCTCTCTCATTCTCTCATTTAAATTATTTCTCTCTCATTTTGTTCGTATTTCTCTCTTTCTCTCTGTCATTCGTTTTATTTCTCTCTCTCTCTCTCTCATTCTGTTCATATTTCTCTCTCATTCTGTTCATTCTCTCTTTCTCTCTCATTCTTATATTTCTCTCTCTCATCTTGTTCGTATTTCTCTCTCATTCTGTTTAAATTCTCTCTCTCTCATTCTGAATTATTTCTCTCTCTCTCTCTCATTCTGTCTCTTTCTTCTCTTCATTTAAATTATTTCTCTCTCTCTCTCTCATTCTGTTGTATTTCTTCTCTCATTCTGTTCGTATTTCTCTCTCTCTCATTCTCTCTCATTTCTTATTTCTCTCTTTCTCTCTCATTATTTCTCTTCTGTCATTCTGTTTTCATATTTCTCTCTCATTCTGTTCGTATTTCTCTCTCTCATTCTGTTCGTATTTCTCTCTCTCTCATCTCTCTCTCTTTTTCTCTTTAAATTCTCTCTCTCTCTCTTCATTTAAATTTTTCTCTCTCTCTCATTCTGTTCGTTTTTTTCTCTCTCATTCTGTTAATTATTTCTCTCTCTCTCATTGGAATTATTTCTCTCTCTCATTCTGTTCATATTTCTCTCTCTCTCTCTCTCTCATTCTGTTCTTATTTCTCTCTCTCATTCTGTTCGTATTTCTCTCTCTCTGTTCTCTTTTCTCTCTCTCTCTCTGTTCAATTTCTCATTCTCATTCTGTCTGTATTTCTCTCTCTCTCTCTCATTCATTCTGTTCATTTCTCTCTCTCATTCTTTCGTATTTTCCCTCTCTCTCTCATTCTGTTCGTATTTCTGTCTCTCTATTTGTTCGTATTTCTCTTGTCTCATTCTGTTCATATTTTTCTCTTTTCTCTCTCATTCTGTTCGTATTTCTCTCTCTCTTATTCTGTTCATATTTCTCTCATTTTTCCTCTCTCTCTCATTTGTTTATAATTCTCTTCTCGTCTGTTCATTGAATCTCTCTCTCTCTCTCATTTAAATATTTCTCTCTCATTCTGTTCGTATTTCTCTCTCTCATTCTGTTAAATTATTTTCTCTCTCTCTCTCATTCTGAATTATTTCTCTCTCATTCTGTTCGTATTTTCTCTCTTTCTGTTCATATTTTCTTTTCTCTCTCATTCTGTATTTTTCTCTCTCTCTCATTCTGTATTTTGTCTCTCTCTTCTCTCTCTCTCTCATTCTGTTTATCTTCTCTCTCTCTCATTCTGTTCGTATTTTCTCTCTCATTTGTTCTGTATTTCTCTCTCATTCTGTTATTTTCTCTCTCATTCTGTTCAATTATTCTCTCTCATTCTCATTCTATTTATCTTTCATCTCTTTAAATTCTCTCTCTCTTCATTCTGTTTGTATTTCTCTCTCTCATTCTGTTCGTATTTCTCTCTCTCATTCTGAGTTTATTTCTCTCTCTCATTCTGTTCGTATTTCTCTCTCTCATTCTGTGCAATATTTTCTCTCTCTATCATTCTGTTCGTATTTCTCATTCTCATTAAATTCTTATTTCTCTCTCTCATTCTGAATTTTTCTCTCTCTCATTCTGTTCGTATTTCTCTCTCTCTCATTCTGTTCTATTTTCTCTCTTTCATTCTCTATTTCTCTCTCTCTCTCTCATTCTATTTTCTCTCTTTCTCTCTCTCATCTGTTATTTATTTCTCTCATTCTGTTCTATTTTCTCTCTCTCATTCGAATTATTTCTCTCTCTCATTCTGTAGATCAGATTTCTCTCTTTCTCTCATTCTGAATCTGTATTTCTCTCTCTCATTCTGTTCGTATTTTCTCTATCATTATTTCGTATTCTCTCTCATTCTGTCTCTTTCTCTCTCTCATTCTGTTCTCTTATTTCTCTCTCATTCTGTTCGTATTTCTCTCTCTCATTCTGTTTATATTTATCTCTCTCATAGATGTTCCTATTTTCTCTCATTCTGTTCCTATTTCTCTCTCTCTCATCTCTGATTCAATTTTCTCTTTCTCTCTCTCATTCTGTTCGTATTTTCTCTCTCTCTCATTCTGTTCGTATTTCTCTCTCTCATTCTGTTCGTATTTCTCTCTCATTCTGTTTATATTTCTCTCTCTCTCTCATTCTGTTCATATTTCTCTCTCTCATTCTGTTCGTATTTCTCTCTCATTCTGTTCATATTTCTCTCTCTCTCTCTCATTCTGTTCGTATTTCTCTCTCTAATTCTGTTCGTATTTCTCTCTCTCATTCTGTTCATATTTGTCTCTCTCTCTCTCTCATTCTGTTCGTATTTCTCTCTCTCATTCTGTTCATATTTGTCTCTTTCTCTCTCATTCTGTTCGTATTTCTCTCTCTCATTCTGTTCGTATTTCTCTCTCTCTATCTAATCTGTCTTGGCTTGTTCATATGCATTTATCTCTGTTCATATCTATCTATATCAGTTTATACATATCTATCTACTTGTCTGTCTTCCTCTCTCTCTCAGTCACTTCAGTTCTATCTATATATCTAAGTCACATCTATCTTGGCTTGTTCATATGAATTTTTCTCTGTTCATATCTCAGTTTCTTCTTTTCTAAATCACATCTATCTCAGTCTGTTCATATATGCCTCAATGTTTTCACATTTATTTCACTCTGTTCATATCTATTTATCTAGCTATCTCAGTCTGTTCCTATCCATCTTGGCTTCTTCATATGCATTTATCTCTGTTCATATCTATATCTGTCAATTCACATCTACCTACTTGTCTGTCTGTCTATCTCTCTTCATCTCTCTCTCTCTCTCTCTCTCTTCATATCTTTATATCTCAGCCATATCTATCTTGGCTTGTTCATATGCATTTATCTCTGTTCATACCTATCTCAGACTCTTTCTATCCATCTTCTTTATTTACATCATTTAAATGTAGATGATTATCCTCATCTTTGTTGTTGTTATCACAATGTTTCACCTGTTCTGCTTTCTGGCCTTCATTATTGTTAATCTGGATATCCTTCAGGGAATTTGAAACTGAACTCTTTATTTAATCTACAGGGTGTGTTCCACAGGACAATGATCTAGTGGATTAAGGTGTTTGTTCATGCATTTGGTGACATAATAATTGTGAGTTCAATCCCTCATCTTCTTAAGTGTGTAATTTTGGATCTTTTTTGAATATTATTTTTTCTCAACTGAGCAGTATCAAATAATTTCAAGATCTATCTCATTCCAATTATCTCAGTGGAATGAGAAAAATTCATGACAACATAATTCTCAAATCTGCCTGTTTGAAATTTGGTGAAATCAATGATTATTTGATTTGTTCAACAAATAAATACAGCATTTTCAAATATTTTTAATTTATCAAAATCAAATAACTCTAAAAGTAAAACACCTGAATTTCTGAATCATTTTTCCATTCATTTTACCAATTGAACTTAGAAATGTTAAAAAATAAATGTTTCTTCAATTCTTAGCTAAATTAAATTTGATTTTGTTAATATTCTTAGATCCCAATCTATTATTTAAATTATTTCATGATTATTCTATCAATCTATCTAAATTATTTCATGACTATTAATATCTATATATTGTCCATGAATTATTTAAACTTTATTCCAAATCTGTCAAATGAATTAGATTAATGACTATTAAATCTATCTGAAAGTCTGAATTATTTCTTGGTCTTTATCATCAAATCTGTTTGTTTAAATTATTGGTAAACTGTTCACATCTTGTAAAGGAAATTTCTAAATTATTTCATGCATATTCTTATATAAATATTCCCATAAACAAGTTTAGTTAAATTATATATATCTATATCTATCAAAAGTTATAAATCTATCTATCTGTCATCATATTTAATGACTATTGAATCTATCTATTTTGTGAATTATTCTCATTATCATTCCATTCATCTATTCCCCCCATCCTGTAAGCCCTTGCATCTTGGTGCATTATTCCTTACTTCATCTGTCTGATTAAAAAAAAATTAATTCATGATTATTCACATTAAACATTGTATGTCTAAAAATTGATTGACTATTCTACTCTCTATCATCTATCAGCATTTTGCCAAGTGGATTAAGACTATTGTTTTGATCTATCAGTCTGTCAAATTATTTCAATGACATCTGTTTTTATCTTAGTCTTTCTTAAATTATTTCAGGACAAAAAATCTATCTGTCTAAGAAAAAAAATGATTATTTGCTATTCATCCTTTTGTCTCTAAAAGATTTTTTGAGTTTTGTTTTCTATTGACAGATGACATCATAAAATGTCTGTTAACACAAGAATGATTCAATTTAGATAGATTGACAAGAAATTATTTGCTCTGATAGTTTCAGTTTTGAGTTGCTTGAAAGAATATAGCAAGATCCTGAATTATAAGGGGTGCTGAAAATTTCTTAGCCCACTTTCTAACTAGATGAATCATCAGAATTTTTTTTTTCTTTTCAATTTACTTTTTGACTCCCACTTGGTCTAGCTAAAACTTCAATATCCCTAAATTATCAAAATGGTTTGTTTTTTATACTTTAAAAAGATTTACACTATTTACATTATTCGGACTATTGTCCTTATCTTTGTTGCCATATTTATTACAACGTTTCGGCCCCTTTAGTATCTGTCTATATTTCTGAGATGAATTTTTATATACACTATTTACATTATTCGGACTATTGTCCTCATCTTTGTCATATTTATTACAACGTAAAACATGCAATGTCAGCAAAATTCCCAAAATGAGTACTGGTAAAAAATGTCTGAAGACATTAGGTTTATAATACCCAGAAATTCATACACAGATGACCTCAAGTGGATATAGGTGTTAGTTAGATCCCGTGAGGTGAGTGTGAGTTCAATACCTGGTTAAGGGATTGGAGAACTTGAAGAGAGAATTAACAGGAGATAACTGATAACTGACTCCATTAAACATTTCAGTGAATGAAATAGTTGGAACCCTAACAGGTGCTATCAGCCAGGGCCTCTGAGAACAACAGTAATTAAAGGTTCAGTTCGACATTCCAACGACCAAAACATTGTAATAAATATATGAGGACAATAGTCCAAATAATGTAAATAGTGTAATAATATCTCATCTCAGAAAAAAAGACGAATCTGATAAAATAATTTTATCCATTCTCAAATTGAAAAAAAAAATAAACAGAATAGGTTCCTAAGGTTACCTACCTTTATAGAACCCGTTCCTGAAATGTGGTATACCATTATTGCCTATACCTAGTTTAGATATATGTTGAGGAAAGATAAGATCGAATGATTAAAATAATATTTAATATTAAGGTATAGGAATATAAGCATATAAAAAATGTGGGAGGGATTATAGTATGATTTTACTGATGTGTAAAAAGGCTCTTGGGCGAAAGGATAGCAATTGTGGTTCAAGATGGGACAGATATTGTAGCTAGTTGTGTTTGAGGCTCCTAAATACAATATAAAACATCAACAGGATTGTAGCCTGTTCCTCTTTAAACATACCCTTCTTTTGATCATTCTTTCACATACTTTTCATTCTATGTGTTGGGAGTTTTCTGTGTGGACAATTTTATAAGTACATGTAAGGTATGCTCTGGGCTAAGAGCACAATATCACTATAGAGTGTATGTAAATATAAACAGTGTAGACACAGATCAACACAAATTATTTGATATTGATCTCTGTGTCATGCTGCTTATATATATATATATATATATATATATATATATATATTCCCAAGAGGAGAGAATCCAGGTAGAACTCAATGTCCAGGACAGGTAAGAATATAATATAAAAGATTCAAACACTAATATTCCAGGGTTATAATTTATTACATTGGAAACATAATGATGATCCAAATCATCAATTTAGATCATGATTACGATTCTAATGTAATAAATTAAAATATATTAATTATATATATATATATATATATATATATATATATACATAAAAAGTTAATGGTCAGGTTGAATCAGACCAGGAAACAGTAGTATTAAAAGTGCTCAATATATGTGTGAAAAATAAAATAAAGTAAAATAACATATAGGCTTTTAACTTTAAAAATCAATTGGTCATTTGAATTCACTACTTTGGTTTCAACCTTACAGTATTTTCTGGTGATTTTATATCAAATGACTCTTAACAGCTTATTTATTTTTTAAAAAGACCAAAAATTACATTATTATTTTCAAAAAATAAACAAATGCATAACATTGGGTGTAATAGAATGGAAGGAGGAGGAGGAGGATGTAAAGAAATAGAAGTCTCCTTCCTTTTCACATCCTCAACATTCAACTGGACTCCTGATTTTTAAAGTGTATATATATATATATATATATATATATATATATATATATATATATATACACACATATATATATATATATATATAACTAAAAAGTCATTTCACCCCAAGCAAGGCAGTAAAGATGTTAAGATGCAAGGGTTACTTGTGTGAGAAGAATAAGAAAATAGAAACATTATTAAGGAGCAGAACAATAAAGAAGAGGATCAATAAGACAGTAAATAACAATTGACATTGCATTTAAATTTTCAAGATTAAAGTTGACTGGAAAGTATGGAGCTGAAAGAGTTTCCACAAGTGAGAAGTATGAGAAAAGAAACTATTAGCATAGAACTTATAGTTTTATATATATATATATATATATATATATGAAACTAAATATTTATTATACTGGTGAAAAAGTCAGTTCAGTTCATGGATGAGGTGATACAGTTCAATGCCTAATAAATGAAACACAGGTACACGTCCTTTTGTCTTTGTATTGATTTTTTCAAATTATATGGAAAAATAAAACTCGCCTTAGGTCATTTTACCTCAGCTGTTAAAAGTATTAGAAATGTCAAAACACTAAAATAAAAGTACATATAGAATCATATTTAAATAAATTTAAAATATTATATATACTATATGTGTGTGTGTTTATATATATATATATATATATATATATATATATATATATATATATATATATATATATATATGATCATAAATCATCAAAACAAAAATAGCATAATAAAATATGTTCAGTAGATGTTCTTATTTCAAATTCTTGTTGTTTCTGCCCCAATACCAATTTTAATTCAGACTTGTTCACATCTGTGCTCTGTCATTGATCATCTTTCAATTACATTTGATTTGTGATTTAGAATCATTTTGCCCATGTCTTCAAAGAAAGTCCCAGTGCAAGTGCTAATTCAAAGCTTTAGGCTATATCACTGGAAGATAAAGTGGAAATTAATTATTTTATTCAGAATACTGTATGTACATATCACAAATACTGTAATAGGCAATAGGGAGTGCTTGAGGTTTATAGTGTGGTTATTTAGACTTAAGTTGAAAAATAACTTAAGTCATGATCACCAGAACCAATTAATGATGTAGGGTGAGGTATACCTGTATTCCAAACTCCTAAACCCCTATAGAAGACCATGTTATGCATGAATATACTTGCCCACTCGGTGAATGTTCCTCTGTAAATAAAAAGCACAAAATGTCTTACATAGGATATACCACAACCACACTCTCACAGAGAATCACCTGCCACCTATTGGGCCAGAGTACTTTCAAACAATACATAAGCATCATGGTCACATAAGACAATTACTCAAAAAAAATACCAAAATAGTAGTAAGATCATATAGTAAACCCAGAATCCTCGAAGCAATACTTATACAGCAAAAACAACCATCTATAAATAAAAACAATTACATTTAAGAGTCACATCCTCAAATATATATACAGAAATCTTTTGATTAGTGTGGCTAATGTGTACATCAATAACTATAAAAAATCAATTTTCAATTACAATGATTAAACAGAGAAAATTTTACTGCACTAATTTTGTATTATGTATGCACAAATCAAAATTTAGTATATAAAAATTTAGCACACTAATTGAAATGAAAAATAAACACACTCATATATCACACATAGTAGGGTCCCAGCTATGGGCAAATAGTTTTGTATAAAATACCAGCAATACATTTTTGAAAAGAAATATTACCAGCAATACATTTTTCTTCCCTCTTTACAAAAATACGTCAATGACACCTGATCTACAAATTGATTTCTTACAAAGAATACATATTCTATTCATTCAAACCCATCCTAAAAATCTTGTCAGTATTAAGTAACCCATTGAGGTTGATATGCCGTAAAACAAAATAAGCCAAGCGAGACATATCACACTCTTTGCCCAACAACACCAAATGGCTCTAATATAGATAAAAGAAACAAATAGCAGTCAGACACTCTCTTGAGTTTGAACATTAAATGTGATAAGTTAATCTAATTTAATTTGATTTATGACCACTACTTATCTTCAGAGTTCCCAAGGTATTTTTATCCACATACAGTTTTGTCTTTCATTCATTATAACCTGAGGAAGCCAAAGAGAGCAGACGCTTCTAGCGAAATGAGTCGCTAATAATTTTCCATTTTTTCTCATCTTCACGTAACCATTAATTTAAATTTAACAGCATCAGTAACTGAATAAGTAGGAGGTTACTTGGAAGGTATAGGAAGATTACTTGGAATGTAGCAAGGAGATAACTTGAATCGTAGCAAGGGAGATAACTCTCTAAGGCATTGTGCTTTAATGAAGGAAACAGTGTAGAAACTGATAAATTGTTTATACATATTTATTATACATATTTATACAGTATACAATCAATGTATACAGTCTTCTTTTTCTTATATTTCCCTGAAAAGTTTAACATATGTATCTGCAAAACTGGTGTTCTCAAAGATGCTTTTCTCTAGACAACCCTGTTCTGTATACTCCCGCAGCAATTTTTATTGCTTTAAAAAGCTATTTATAGAATTTTAATAAAGCTCAAACATATGAAACTGTGGATATATGCATTTTTTCTTACCCAGGAATTGACACTATTTGATTGGATCATTTACAAAATAAGTTTGTATTTAAAGTTTATAAAATATTGACAAACTACAATATTTAATACTTACTATATTATTAAGAAATAACTGAAACTTTTTCTTTCTTTCTTCTTTCTTTACT
>CAHIKZ030004487.1:0-28743 GCA_903632075.3 Acanthosepion pharaonis
GATCTATATCCATATATTTGCTTACATACACACACATGTATATATATATATAGAGAGAGAGAGAGAGAATTGGGGGAGATTGGGTAGATATAAACACGGGCGTATACTTATGTACCGATGGGAAATTTTGAGTTTAGAAATTTTTTAGTATAGAAATTTAGATGTCTGTACATATAATCTAGAGGAGGCACCGTGGAGTAATGGATAGCGGCTTGGACTTGAGGAATCGGAAAGCCGAGTTCGAATTCCAGTCGAATCCATGATATTTCACTTAAGTACCCTTAAGGATTCATAACTTTCAAACAAAGTGCTAATACCATTTGTATGAAAGGTATGAATCCTCTTCTCGCCACAACTGGTCTACCGCAAAAAGAAATGGCAACCGACTTTAGAAAATAATCTGCCTCATCAGTCGTCTATCGAAAGATACATGATCACCTAAGCGTGTATCACACATAACTGACTGCACACATAATCTAGCCGATCTCATTCATTTTCTCCACGCTTTTGTTTTTTAAGTAACCCACATTGCATATTTATCGTTAGTGATTTAACAATCGGGGCACTTTCTAGACATTTTCGTCTTACTAAATTGCTTTCTGGTTTAAATAAAATAACATTGTTTGCATCGATTTAATCGTCAGACTCCTTACAAAATGATCTCTTTTTGTGTTCATAAAATCTTTTTTAAATCCCTCAAAGTTTCCCCTATGCATTTTATGTAGCATTCATTACAATCTATAAATTAAATTTATGATTCATTTTTGATATTGTTAATAAACAAAAATAATAATTCTATTGTTTTAATAATTGTAACGAATTTTATTCTAAACTTAAATAAATTCTTTTCAGTTGTAGTAGTGATATAATTGGTAGGTAATGTAATATATCTCGATTCGTTTACATTGTCCATTCTTTTATTTTTTTAAAAATTGATGTGTTTTCTGCTTTGCGTTGACTATAAAATAATAAAAATTGGAGAAGCTTAAGAGAATATTTTGTGTATTTCTCCTCGTCACGTAAATATTGATGCCTACATATTCTGAATGCTCTTAGAATTCGATAATTATTCCGGATTTTATGTTGTTGTTATGGTGAGAATAGAAATTTACGAGATAATTTTATTCGTTGATGTACGATAGACATTAGGTTCTAGGTCATTATTAGTACGGTTTATGGAGGAAAGGTGATGTATTGTCTCTTTCTAATTCATGAGTAAATTCTATCGTACGCTCAACTTTGTTTAACTTATTTACAAGGTCAAGTAATATTCAGTCAGGATATATTAATAAAACATTGTCAGTATATCAGACATATATTGACTGTTTATGAAAATACTTTGGAAAAGACGAGATTCAAGAAAAACTAAAAACAGACAAACTAAAAAAGAAACGACAAAATTTAGCTCTCCCCGAATCGATTAAATACTTAAAAAGTCAAATATAAATTAAGACTATTGCTTAACTTTTCTGTCCTGAAACAAGTAGCTGATTATCTGCTCGGTCCACAATCAAGTAGTTGGTTATGTTCTAGGTTCGCAACCAAGTCGCTGTTTATCGTCTCGGTCCGCAACCAAGTCGCTGTTTATCGTCTCGGTCCGCAACCAAGTCGCTGTTTATCGTCTCGGTCCGCAACCAAGTCGCTGTTTATCGTCTCGGTCCGCAACCAAGTCGCTGTTTATCGTCTCGGTCCGCAACCAAGTCGCTGTTTATCGTCTCGGTCCGCAACCAAGTCGCTGTTTATCGTCTCGGTCCGCAACCAAGTCGCTGTTTATCGTCTCGGTCCGCAACCAAGTCGCTGTTTATCGTCTCGGTCCGCAACCAAGTCGCTGTTTATCGTCTCGGTCCGCAACCAAGTCGCTGTTTATCGTCTCGGTCTGCATAGATCTGACGTTTACACGAAATAAAATCTTATTACTTAATGGGTCCATCGGACTTTTTAACTCTAACTGACAACCTGTCTAGAATTAGTGACTGGACAATAATTTTGAAAAAAAACACTAATCATCAAGTAGCTTGAATAGTAGTCGGGATGTCTAGACCTAAAAAATCACAAGCGCTGAAATTATTTAAGAATGCCACACGTGTTCGCAAACAGTGCAATGATGATAGAACTGTATATGATTAACTTTTTTTTTTTTTTTAATTGCTGTTAGCCTGTATGTGTGGGTGGTGTAATGGAATCGAAAATTGGAGAGCCGAGTTTCAATTCTATTTATATCCATTATAGGCACTTACCCGTAAATACACTTGGGAATGGTATACATCCACCCCTTTTACACCTCCGGCTATGGATTAATTAGTAGAACTTAGTATCAATATAAATCATTTCACAAAACTTCTTACAATCTAAAATTATTTCCTTGTTTAAATAACTGTAAAGTTTTGATAAAACGTAAGGAAAAAAAACAATCTATTTATCGAAACAACCAAGATGTTATTCTTAATGATATTACATATTCTAAGATCGTTCGCCAGAAGTACCCACAAGTTGAAATGTAATTGTTGAAATAACACAGATGATGTTAATCTAAATAATTCATTGAGTCTATTGACAATTCTTCATTTCCGAAGTTATCTTGTTCGTATCTTTCTATTTGACGTGTTATTTTTTTTTTGTTTTGATTTTTTTTTTGTTTTGATTTTTTTTTTCTAATGAGTCGTTATGTTAAAAAGTTCTTTTTTTTTAAGAAAGATTTTTTTTCTCCATTCAGTTCAATCTCTAACCAGCCGACATTTTCCTCAGTCTTTCACGTCTCCCTCACTACGGAGTCTCATCTCTACAGTTGCAACAAATGAACAATATTCGTATTAAGTTTTATTTGTCTAATTTCAATACGTGCAATTAACTTCCAGTTTTTATTACTAAAATTCCAATTCTTGTCCCAATTCTGTTACAATATGAAATTCTTTTGGTAGTATTTCTATTTCTGAGAAACTCTTGTGTGTTGCACGTTCCCATTAAAATATTTTTCCTTCTAATCTTAAGATCGCAGCCATAATTCGAAAAACAACAAATGCAACAACACAGAAATCGTCAATGCTTCGTCTGCCATTGTTATCGCATTTTTGTCTAGGTTTAATTCTTTTTGCATTTGCTTTCTTTATGGAAAGCGACACAACTCACCTAAAACTGGTGTCAATCTAGGCATTTGATTTCTTTTGTTTATTTACAGACGATTTTATTAATTAACGTTTTGTGCGAGCTACACAAAATCTGATCATTTTCATGTTACTCCCGTCCACACGAAGTGGTTGTGTTGATTAAATGACTATCATTCAAGCTCTAAAATCTTTCTCTGTTACTTTTACGTCAGCTAGGAAAAATTTGAGCTTCTCGCATGTCTGTTTTCTTTAAAATGCTGTTTGGTCTTCGTGCTTTGATTTGACGGGATTTAAAGATATTAATTTTAATTGGTGAATATTTGATTCCAGAACTAACAAGATGGCTGTTTGGTTGTTAGATCGTATACGCATCTTTTTTTTTTTCTTTTTTTTTTCACTAGTCTGTTTAATATTTCTCATCCTATTTAATAAGTGTTCTTTTTGCTAAGTACATTGACCTTGTCTATATCTTTAAGCCGCCAACACACAATTATATTTATACTGATCAATCATCAGTTACTTCCCCTTAAGATCTAGGAGGTATAAAAACCACCCTGTATAATCCGTCAGTAGACGAGTAGTCAGAGTAAAGTGCAACAAAGTTTTGGTATAGTGTTTTTCCAAGCGTAGCTTAGATGTGGCACAAGGCTGAAAATATGGAGCACCCAGTGAGGATCGCACTCACTACTCAGTCGTAATTGTTCTAGTGAGACAAGCTTGCTAACCATTACACCTCCTTAAGTAGCCCTATAAAGCTTTGGTATAAATTTATTCACTGGTTCTGTTTTTATTAGAATGTTATGGATGGTGATATCAGAACGCTTCGGTCGATTCATACATTGACCTTATTCAAGTGTATGAGTGACCCTATTTTCTGTCACTATCAAAATGCTTTCTGATGATTGGTAACAAAGTCGCTACAAATAATGGTGAATATAGATCATTGAAGAAAATATAATTGTACTTTTATTTTTTATTTTTATTAACAAAGTTTGACCAAGCATAAATTATTTAGAATTCATCAAGTATGCGTTCATTTGGCTCATTCCTTTTAAATTTTATTTTCAGCACTAGTTTTAAAGCATTCTCCTTTTTAAAAGAATTTATCATTTAACCAGCTGCAAAGGTCGGTGAGGGTGAAAGAAACAGAGGAAAATAAAACAACGGATTACAAGGGGACAGACGATTGACATTGCATTTCAATATTTGTTAGTTTGTAGTTGACAGGGAAGGAGGAAACCGGGAGAGAGTTCTACAAGTGAGAAGTGTGGAAGAGGAAACTATTTGCAGAGAACTTTGCAATTTCAACAGCAGAGTTGTGAGACCTAGCTGCCACTCTAGTACTGCCGAATTTCGGGAAGTTGGGGTATCTACGATAAAAGCTCATACAAACAATTATCGCGAATATATTTATAGAAAAGGCAAAAGAAAGCTACCTTACAGCGGTGGGAAAGTGACGGAAGCTGAGATGACAGGTGTTAATTTATATGGAATAGACCAAACTATGGATCTAAAAAAGAATCACCGGTCCAGACAACTCTCTAATATCCGGGATATATATAAATATATATATATATATATATATATATAAATATGCAATATATATAACGAGAAAAATTTTCTAGAACAATGCCGAAACTAACATTTTGTCCAAACCGGTAGATATTGAATTTAATACAGTTCTTTCAAACATAAGTTCAAACTATAACAATGTTTATAGTAAACATGAAATCAATGATCAAATTTTATTTTATCGATGGAAATAGACCAAACGACGGATAGAATGAGAAGATCCAGATATAGAGAGAGAGAAAACAGGTAATAATTCGTGGTTGAATGCGTTTTCGATCGGTAATTTAATCAAATTCCTATACAGTGTAACCCGGATTGCCGAAGATTTTCTTTTCATTACCAGCAGAAAAGATTTTCTCTAGAGGACGGTGAGACAGATTGGAGATTTAGCCTGGCGAGATATCCAATATTCCGTTGCAACATTCCCTCCAGTCTATCTTCAGTCCAGTTGCCAGTATTGTTTAATTCAAAGTTGAACGCTGACTTCAGCCTCTAAAAGTTCGTCCATAGTCAGAGATTTTCTCTGGTCCCAAATTACAGCACCGTTTGAAAAATAAGAACGAGATAGCATACACACTGATATACGTTGAGACTTCAGGAACAAGGGGACATAATTTATATCCGTTACGAGTAGACAGGAATCAAGTTAATTTAAATAATAACCTGAACTTAAAAGTGTGAATCTAATTTTTCTCGGTATTTTAGAGCCTTATTAATAATTATTTTTTTTTTGTTTCTAAACAAACCCGGGTATAAATATATTTGTTCATAGGCAAATAAATCCCTAATAAAATTGTATATTTATGTATTTTCCAATATAGAATTTATGTTGATAGATATGTATGATTTAGACATATGTTATATAAATTATATTTTACGTATGAAAAGTAAAAGAAAAGTTTCTTTTTTTAAAAGTTTCGTGAAAATTATTAAATTTATAAGTTCGTTATGTTAAATATTGAAAAGAAATTTTATCGATAAATAGCAAAAATATCGAACCTACCTTAAAAAAAAGAAGAAAAGTAAAGAGGTTAATGATAAATATTTATTCTTGCGATGACGTAATGAGGTTGTTGAAACTTTTGTAAAAAATATCTTATAAGAATAAAATTTTTGTAACTCCTGTGTTTATTTTGTTTGTTTATTTGAAATTTTTATTAAATTTATTTTCAATAAAATATAATAATGAAACCAATTTTATTTTAGAATTTAATGCACAAAGTTGTTTATTATTTAAAGCGACAATTTGTTCTTGGCAATACCACAATTGACATTAACAACAAACATCTAAATAAAATGCCAGATCGTTATGGCAAGAGCTTGGAATTAACGCCCTAAAGTTTACGGTTCCTGTTTTACTGTTATTAATCTTAAATCTTCTTTTTTAAGCCAGAGGAAGGTGATGGTAGCTGTTAAGAACCTGTGATTATAGGTACCAAGTATGTATTTTTTTTTGTTATTTTTCCTAAATTCTGTTTTTTTAAATAATCAAGGTTTGATGCAAAAAAAAAAAGGCCAGCCCTCAATATACAAAGATTCCTTGACCTAAACTCATTTAATTTGTTTCAAGAACGTTTGCCCGGCAAAAAAGTTCCTAAACTTTGCACTTGTCTTTGGAGTTTTTTGCAGTATCAGGAAAATTGTCGATCACTTTTCTGTAAATAAATAAATAAACAAATCAAAAATTCTTCCTGATCACTAATCCGTGATTGCATTTGTATGTATGTATGTATGTATGTTGTATGTATGCACGTATGTATTTATGTATGTATGCACGTATGTATGTATGTATGTATGCACGTATGTATATATGTATAGATTTGCGGTGTAGAATAATGGATAATGACTCGGAATGAGAAATCAGGTTCTTTACAATCACTTACAGACAAATTTCTTTGGGAAAGGTGTGAATTCAAAGGTTAATCGGATTCAGTTATGAATTTGAAGAAGAAGAGAATGGGTCCTATAGCCTTGATTGGCAAAGATGAGGACATTGCAGAAAGAAATTGCAAAAAAAAAAAAAAAATCTTCTGCCGAGTCAGTCATAAATCGAAACAAGACATGAAATATATCTCGCATATAACGTAGGTATTTTCTAAGCGTAGATCTTAGATGTAAAAAAGGTTCGAAAATATGGGCCCCAAGCGAGGATCGAACACACTGAGCTAGTCGTAATTTTTTTAGCGGGACAAGGTGGTGTAACCATTCTTCTCAACCAGAACAATTGATTTTCTAAGCGCGGCTTAGATGTGGCATAAGGCCGAACTTTATGGGTCACCCAGTGAGGACCGAACATACTATTCAGTCGTAACTGATCGAGCAAGTCCTTTCTAACCATTCTAACCACGTCGAGGTGCCCAAAGCGTGTAAGAGAACTTAATAACTGACATTTGAGGTATAAAATAGATAATGAATGGACGAAAAAATGGATGGATGTCTGAAAAATGGTAACAATTTTTGGTAGATGAATCATACTTTTAAATAAAATCAACTGGGGAGAAAAATCAAAAACGATAAAAATCGTTGCGAAGGAAAAAAAAATTCAAAAGTAACGTTCAAAAACCAGCTACAGACGTGTTTAAATTGGGCAGATTCATTTGTTCGAATTCGTCAATGGAAAACGCCAATGTCATCGTGAGTTCAAAGGTTTGAGTACAATGGGCTTATTCAAATGCTGATGGCAGTAGATTAGTTACTATATTAAAAACAAATTTTAAAAAAGGTCCGCTCAACATATTATTTCCCAATGTTTTTTATAAATGAAAGAGAAAGGGTTAAATTCAAATATAAATTAGAACAAGAGGAAAAAGGGTGCCTTTTCCAAATGAATATAAACCGAAAGAAGGAGACGACTTGGAAAGAAAATGGCTTTATTATTTTTGAAGAAGATATTTGAAAAAGGCCATCTGAAAAAATTTAAATTTCCATCTCCCAAGGATTGGGGAAGATTTATTGGAAAGGCATTTGAGTCGCCCGACAAAGTTTGAATTAAACAATTTATAAAAATGTGTAAAAATTAATTTATTCGCTACTGAAAATTAGTTGGGAAAAGTTATGGTGATCATATTTGAAAAAAAAAAGGAAGCCGATTTAAAAGAGAATATTTATATTTTTTTAAAAAACGGGGACCAAAAGTTAAAGGAAATGATTTAAATATATAGTAAAAAAGTAAAAATTATTTAAACAAGCCGAGAAATAGATTTTTTTAATTGACATTTGCTTGAAGAAATTGAGATAAGAAACGAACATATAATTAAATAAATGACGACAAATAACCTTGAAAGAGATATAAGGACTCTCTCTATTTTCTAATGAGGGGTCGGAGGAAACAACTGCTAAATTTCTGATTGCTAAATTGGAAAAAACAGGGTTTGAGAAAATTCGTTATTGAAATTAAAGATAATTACAATTAACGAAGATTAATAATCGAAAAGACCGCCTTTCAAGGAGTTGGAAAAAAATTAAATAAATTCAAAATGACAATCAAATATAAAAGGCTTAAAAACTTTTAACCACTTTAGAAAAAAGGAGGAAAAAGAAACGCCAATTGGGAATATTTTTGCGAGGCATAAAAAGATAAATCTGAAGGTAAAAGTTATTTTCGGGCGTAGCTAGATGCTATCACTGCTCAAAAGAAAAGGGACCACCAAAATTTGGAAAGATAATTAATTTTCAAAAGCCAAACAACAAAGATTTTTTGGAAGACAGCAAAAACCCGAATCCCTAAATATGTTTGCCCAAAATGCCGGTCTTGAATAAAAGTCAATATAAAAAGAGTACTGATATTGCGACCAATTTTACAGCAGTGTCCGGGGGAACAGACGACGAGAAACGACCACGGAATTAAAAGCCCACGTAACTTGCTGCCAAAGAGACATCCTGATTTGAACCTTTTTCCAGAATTAGCTTTGATGGACAAAGTGTCACTTAGAAATCAAAGTAAAAAGGGATAATTTTGCAATACATTGACCTGCACAAAACAATCATTAAAAATTGACTCGTGAACAAGCTTTTCCCTTAAATTTTCTTTAATTTCGTCTGCAAAAACATTTTATTTGAACTTTATGACACTGCTTTTGATTTGTTTCGAAACAACGCTAGGATTATTGACGATAACTCAGTGCTTCCCAATCATGTTGTTAATATGGGTGGAGCAATTTTTTTTATAAGCATGAGGGGGCCATACGTTCAACGATTATTGGCAGTATCGATCTTCTAATGGAATTGATCCAGGACCAATCGGCGTGAAGTGTTTTAAATGCTAATTTCACAGATGTAATTCATGATCGAGCGTCCGCAAAGGGCGTGAATAGTCACTCCAGCAGAAATGTAAAAAAACAAAACCCTAGTTCAATATGTATGTATGCAATATGAATATATCGTTGAATAAGACTTTCAGGGTTATTCTGTTTAGTTGTTTTTAATAATATTTCATGCATACCAACAATTGTTTTGTTAATTCAGCCAATATATACATAAATGGAGCACGAAAATTTATGGAACTTGATAATGCGATACGTTTTCAAAAATAAGAAAAACGAGAAACTAACATTTAATAACATCAATTATAAACACGGACATATGTACTGACTATAGCGAAAATTAAGAAGACACGGAAATGAAATTACAACAGTAGTAAAACAAACACTTGAAAAGCTAGCGACGGACCAAAAGAATCAACTTTTAGACTAAGCTTAAACTACAAGAAAAACGAGATGTATGGTCGTCAGTAAGAGGATGATCCCGAAATGCGATTTGCAGGCCGGGAACACTAGAATCAAGCAGACGTTGAAGTTTAAATATCTGGGAAGCGTTTTGACAGAGGACTGTAAGTGCGACACTGAGATCCGTAGACGTATGGCCAAGGATGCATTTCAAAAGTTGAACAGAGTATTGCGAGACAGAAGGATTTCTTTGGTAACAAAGAAAAGAATGCTGGACTGTTACGTGACATCTATCCTTCTTTACGGCAGCGAATGTTGAACAATTTCCTCAAAGATGAAGAAGAGACTCGAGGCGACGGAGATGTTGTTCTGCAGAAGGATGCTAAGGATATCATGGACCGAGCGTGTGAGCAAGGATGAGGTCTCAGAGAGGTTGCAAACAAGGATGAGGCTTATACAGGAAGAGGCAGCTGAAATGTCTGGGCCACATAATGAGGATGGAGGGCCTGGAGAATCTGATACTCACGGGTCGAATAAAGGGAAAGAGAGACATAGGAAAACAACGCATGACATACCTGGCGGGCTTAAGCAAGTGGATGACAGAACGTGGTCTGGGGGAGGAAGCAGAGGGAAGGAACTTGTTGAGAGCTGCAAGGGATAGAGGGAGGTGGAGAGCCATGATCGCCTACGTCCTGAAAGGACATGGCACATAAAAAAAAAAAAAAAAAAAAAAGAATATTCCGAAAAAATTTCATTTTCATTGTTTTTCCCTTTTGAAATCAAATATAGAATTTCTATTTTTAGTTTTGCTCAATTTAACTTTACATTTTTAAATATTTTCAATAAATAGAAAAATATATTAAAAAGGATATTTAATTGGGATTATTAAGAAAAAATTTATTTACTTTGGACAAAATTAAATTAATTTTTTTGATTTTGAAATTTTAAAAATCTTTCAAATAATTTTAATCAAAAATATTCATTTTTACATTTATATCCCAAAAAATTTTTGCAAAAAATAATTTTTTTTGCATTTATTTATTTAAAGTTTTTTATTTTTGAAAAAGATATACAAAATAGATAGTAAATAAAAATTTAAAAATATTCAGTTACAATGGACATTAATAAGTCAACCATTTTGTCGCCAATAATTTGAATCAAAACCTCTACTAAATAGCATTAAAAGAAAAACAATCCAAAAATTCATACTCTTTTCGGATAAATCTGAGAAAATAAAATAAATATAAAATAAAGTAAATCAATTCATTTAAAAATTTAGAATTTAAATAATAATTTGGATTAATTTATATATTGAATTTTGAAATCATATTATTAAAATTTCAAAATTTAAAAATCAAAAAATTAAAAAAAAAAAAGGAAAAAATTTCAATTTTAAATTTTTTTCTGTCCAATATACAATGATTATTTTATTTAAATGACTGGCATTTTAACCAATTTTAGGATTTCTTAGTAAAATGGATTTTGTACTTTTATCATCATGGACAGTCAAAAATTATGAAATTTGCTTACTTCTTTTCAAAAATTAATTAAATAAAAATGGTCTTGCTATTGAATTTTTATTATAAAATTTAAAATTCATTTCAAATTTGAAAAAGATATTATTATTGTTTATTTTTAAAAAATTTTTCAAATTGAAACTTTTGGACCATACAACATAGTTGTATATTCAGTAAAAAAATTTTTAAATATTTGGACATAAAAAAACATTTAAATTTTTAAATAATATTTAAAAAATTTAAATAAATTGTTCAGGATTTTTTTATTACAAAAATATTTTTTGGAACGTTAAATTATTTTTAACATGAAAAAATATTTTTTAATTAAATCAAACTTTAGGGTTTGTAAAAATAATTTCATGGTTTCCCAATAATTCAATTATTCCGTTGTTTAATAAAATTAAAGAGGAAACAAAATTTGATTTACAAATTTTGTGATTAACAGGTATAACCTATTATATTTTAAGTTAATGAATGTTTTGAAACAAAAAATTAACCTTATTATAAATTTTAAAAAGACTGATTTAAATATTTTGCCATTCCATCTAGTTACTTCCAGCAGATGTTCAATTATAGGTGGTAAAGGAAAATAATTAACATAGAATAGGAAAAAAAATTTTTTTTGGAAAAAAAAAATTTTTTTTATTTGAATTTATTGACCAATTTTTAATTTTTCAATATTTATATTAGTATATATATAAAATATAACGATTATAAAGATAGTATTATTTGAATTAGGGAAAATTAAAATTCAATTTTTAAGGGATTGTTTTTGTAATATACTAAAAAAAGATTTTGAGAAACTTATCTTTCGAATTTTTAAAATTATTTTTGAGATAAGGGCTTCAATTATAATTTTTGATATAATTTATTTTGACAGTTTCAAATATTAAAAAGTTCAGAGAAAATTTATTAGTGAATGACTGGCTTTAAATAAATCTCTTGAAATTTTCATTTTAAGGAAAAATTTGAAAAAAAAAAATGATATATGAGTTTACGTTTAATATACACTTGAACTTAACTAATAACATCAAATATTCCAATATTGTGTATTGTTTTTTAAATTGAAAATTTGGCGAAACAAAAAAAATTCAAAACAAAGAAATAATGGTTCTTTTTTTTCAAAATTCCTTTTTTTACCAAAATCAAATCCTTTTTCTTGGGGCTAAAAATTTATCCAAGACTAAATTCACCAAAATTTAAAAAGGTCTTTTCAAAGAACTCAATTTTCAAATTGCTGTCGTCTCTTATTCAAGTTCCTGAATCAGTCTTTCTGAATTGGCCCAAAAAGAATGTTTTGAATAAACAATTTTTGGCAAAGTTTCAACTGAAACATATGTTGTTTTTAAAAATTGTAGAAAAATTTTTAACTCTAAAAATGCCCAAATTTTTTTGAATGGAAAAGTATTTTTAAATTGCAATATGATCTTGGATATGAAATAAAAAATTTAGATTTTTCAATATAATATATTAATTTCAATTATTATTATTATTTTTGTCCAAATTTTCGTGATTTCTCTGGTTTCTGATTGCATGAGTTTTGTTTATTTTTGAGAAATTTATTGAATAAGTCATTTTTGTAAAGATCATCAGCCAATCTTGAATTTATTGAAATTTTAAAAATTTTTAAACCTGTAAGATATAGATTTAACTTTTCGAAGCCCTTTGTTTAAAAATAAATATACATTATATATATATATATATATATATATTATTGAATATTTAATAATTAATAAAACCCAAAAAAAAACATTCCCTAAAAAGTACGTCCTAAGGTCTTAATCATTGTTATCAAATCCAATCAAAATGAGTTTCAATTTTTAAATCATCAGATGGTTTTTTTTTCAAACCGAAAACTTTTTTTTTTTTGGTGTTAAATTTTGTGCCTATATTTAATAAAAAAATGAATTTGGTCTTGCCTTTATAAAATATTCATTTTTTTTAAGTTTTGAAAAAACTGTCTAACGTTTTACTACCCACTTCTTAAAATTGAAATATATTTTTTTAAGATTACCATTTTTGACGAAAAATGATTTCATGAAACATGCTATAAACAGTATTTTAAAATGGAAAAATTATATCAAAAAGTTTCAGTTGAAAAAGTTTTTTAATAAAACTAGAAATGCTAATAAATCTTTATTTGGAAAATATAAAAACAAATTTTCAAATATTCTTAACTTTTTTGAAGGGGTTTTGTTTTTTTTTTCGTCTCATTTTTCAATCTTCGCTATGTGTCCAAAACTTGTACTTTAAAAAAAAATAAAACATAAAGGTTTTAAATTGAAAAGAAACGGTTTATATTTTTTTTTAAAAACCCTTCACAATTTAATTTCTAATTTCCTATTTTCAAAAGTAGTCTGAATCAAAGTCAATTAAATAAAAATTTTTTTAATTTCAGTAACGTCCTTTTAAAAAGGGAAACAATAAATACGTTAAATTTAGACCCTAATTTAATTAATTGGAAAAAATTTTATTTTAAAAAATTTGGTGTAGAAAAAAATATTTTGCTTTGAATTAAAAAAAATATTGTTTTTACATTTTCAATTTTTTATTATCGTGGGTATTTTTTGTCTCGTTAAATGTTTTGATCTTTGACAATGTTTAATCTTCTATTTATTTTGCTTTTCGAAAAAAATTTACAAAAGCAATAAAATCCAAAACTATCTGCAAAAAAAATTCTTCCTGATTTGATATTTATTTTTAAAAAAAAAAAAAAAAGGCCAAAACAATTCAAAGTTTAAAAATATTTTTTAAAAAATTAAATAGAAAATCTATCAACGACATCTTATTTGACCAATATATCAATAAATATAAAAAAGGAAAAAAAAAAAAATTAAATTAAATGAGAAACAATGGTATAAATATTAAAATATATTTTGAACTGAATTCATGTTAGTTATTTTCAAATTTATGAAATCAATTTGTTTTCTGAACAATGAAAAAATTTTAATTTTCCTTATTTAATAAATTTTAAAAACTTTTTAATTCGTTTTTACTGGAAAAAAACGCTGTTTTTAAAAATTGATCAATATTTTTTTTAATGATGATACAATGATTTTGCCTTCATTTTATTTACTTGAATTTGTCAGCACCATTTTTTCTGCCTCGATAATGGCTCATTTTTTTTAACAATCTCAAAATACCAGCCGATCAAGCAAAAACGACATTTCTGAAAGAAAAACATTTCAATTGAGAACTTTTGTTTTGAATTAAGAACACCTCAAAAAACAAAACTGAAAAAAAAAATCATCAATGGAAACTAATCTCTTTGCCTTCCATCAAAATGGCTGATGCTATCCTTATCATGAAAGTAAGCATCAAACAAATTGTTTTATTGTTTTACTTAATTTTCTCAGCTGACATAAGGTGGATCTTTGCAAATAACATTGAATCCATTGCCAGATCAACTGCTAAAAAAAATGTATTGAAACTGTGTCAAAATATGACGTTTATCTAATTTTTCTGGATCCGGATTCTATCTTGAATATCTATAAGTCTACCATTCGTCCATGCTTAAAATATTGCTGTTATATATCGTCCGGTGTCACTGCTATTTCCTGGAGCTTCTTGATAAGAGCCAAATAAGTATCAGCAATATTATTGGTCTTCATCTTGCGACTCAGTTTCAGTCACTTGCCCACCGCCATAAGGTTGGCTCTCTGTGCCTTTTTTTTTTTTTTAAATATTTTCATGTTTGTTTGTATGAGTTCTACGCTATGGTACCTAGACAGTATTAATTTAGGCGCAATACTAGACTGTTGGCGAGACCTCATCTATTTACAGTCGAGCTTGATAGATGTAGCCGTAACTTATATGCTAAGAGTTTCTTATCCGGCACTTCACGCTAGTGGAACTCCCTCCTGGTTCCATGCTTTCCAGCCAACTTTAATCTGCAAAAATATAAATGCAATGTCTATAGCTATCTACTGTTCTCCAGATTTCTCTTTTGTTCTCCAGAGTAGACTGTGGTTTCTCTCTTTGCGTTGTGACCAGTCTAAAAGAACAAAAACTGTGAATTCTAAGCCGTGGAGACGGTCACAGGAAACCGCTCTATTATTTTTCCCAAGAATACTTGGAAATTCGCAGATAATAAAGAAACGGAATCTGTGGAGGCCATGATAGAATCAACGAAGTTAAGCAACGTTGAGTCTGGCTAGTAGCTAGATGGGTGACCGCCTGGGAATACAATCTTGGAAATACCGGTGGTGTAATAGCTTGGAATTGGAAGTCAGAAAGCCGAGTTCCAATTCAAGTCGGGTCCATTATATTCACTTACGGGCGAATATCCTTGGGAATGGTTTGAATCCACATCTTCGCCCCCAGTTATGGGTTAATTATTAGTACTTATATCAGTAAAGCACTATTATCTCTAAAGAATCCTTACAATCCAAAAATATCTTTTGGCTTTAAATGTCCTGCAAAAGGATGATATCGTAAAAAATCAATCAGTCAATCTATCCAGCAAAAAAACAACTTGCTACGGAAACCAAAGTACCAACACGTGGTGAGACGTTGGACATCCACAGGGGTCAATATAATTCAACCCAATATCAAAGAACAAACAAAACAAATTTTAATAGTAATATTAGCCGTTTCCTTATAAGGAAACATTCAGCGTTCATCGGCGGTGCAACCAGTGCTATTATTGGTTGAAATTTATAAAATCATTGTCTTGAAACGACTTTTCAGTAAAATAGATTTCTCAAGTCCATTTTTATAGGTGGGTTTTTTTTTCCTGACCTTTTGTTTGACGTGGTGTGTAACTACTGCGTCTTTTTTATGTCATAGCTATTTTTAAAATGAAATGTTTTAAAGTATTCTTTTCATGTACATCGTGTAGTTCAATATATCTACATTCATCTTAATGTACAAATTAGTTTACCGCTATTAGCGTTTATTTAATTTAATGTTTTAAGTTACTACTGTTATACTGTCTACTATTTCAGAGAGTAATCGTCTTCGCTAACGTCTTGAATCAGTTCGCAGTTGTTATAACAAAGATATTGCTAGCCGGTGTCGCCGGCGCAAATGATATAACCTCAAGTACAAGAAAATGGTTACAGATGTTACAGGAAGACAAAGAACATTTCGTGTGTGATATTGGGGAAAATAAACAGAAAAATAGTCCATTACTTATTGAAGATGGACATTTGATTGATGATTGAAAGTTGTTCCCATTACGAATGTTGATTGACGACCAACTTGTTTATGTCAAACAGAATCGAAGTATATCAAGTGAACAAGTTATTTCGAGAAAGTTCAAGAATACATTCGAAAGTTATTGGCAGGTGTAACAGATCTGGGCGACAAGATGTTCAGTTGGACACCCACCGTTTTCAAAATCACTCAAATCTGCTTAAATCTGTTCTATGTAGTCACCCCGTTTTCAAATTAGATATACTTCCATTGATTTATTATTATTATTATTTATTTATTATTATTATTATTTTTTATTATTCATTATTATTATTGTCTAACTGGCACCAAATATATGTTTGCGATGAAAGACTTTTTGTCTGAATCTGATAATAGTAGTTCCTTTATGCACCATGATCCTTCGGGACATGAGCGGTAATAGATTTTGAAATTTCTCCTTTGTTAGTTTAAGCAATTATTCTACTGTTTACCATTCATATATGTCGCTGTTCCGTTATCCAATCACTGAAACTCGTTAATTGGGTCACTTGCCATTAACCTACTTCAATATGTCTTGTGAGTGTTACATTGTCCAGGCCTTCTTTCCTCATGAGGAATTCCTAAAATTTCAGCTGCCTCTAGTTGGACGTAAGTTTTCTTGTACATTGTATTTTCGTGACAACGTTTTTCCTTTTCCTACAATTCTTGGAAATTTTTCCATTCTTAGATTTCATCGAACTTTTTTCTATTCCTACACTTCTGCAAACATTTTTTCCCATTCCTACACTTCTTCGGACTTTGTTTTCCTTATAACCTCCTCGTTACTGATATGCTCTACCTATGATATTCTCATCATATGCCAGTAGAACTAGATTTCTGTCTTTTGAAATCTCCTCTTAATGTGTGAGGCAATAGTTGAGTGTTTGCTGCCTTAGAGGATATTAGATGTTATATGACATTTCTAAAGCACTTTTTTCTGTTTCAAACAATTTTTTTTTCTATCCTTTAATACTGTGCATAGTCTTTGGAGGACATTTTTCTTCCGAAAGAAAATACGGTTTACTTAAGTTTTCAGATTCGGAAGATATGCATTTCAGTTTGTCTGCTACAATTAAGCAATACATGAAAATTCACACAACTACTACTACGTGTTCGAATCCAACTATATGTTTCGAATGCTGATTTTCAAGGCATAGACTCTATCTAGCATATGTTATAAGGAGCTTTGGGTTACATTATTAATTTTGATTGATGCTTTTTTTTTATTGATGCTTTTTTCTCCTTTGCAGTTCACAGATATTAAAACAATTTGAACCTGCAAAATTTAATTTAAATTTGTTTCCAGAAAGGGGGCAAAAAGTGTTTCTATTTTTTTCTTCTTAGATTAAATTGTTTATTACGCATTTTTGGCATCGTATTCCGGGCCAAAAATATCAGTTTTCGACATAACATGCCTTTTATTTATCAAAAACGTATGATCCAGATCTCTATTCGTCTGTTTTTTTTTTTCATTAGCATTTTGTTTTTTTGTTTTTGTTTATTTTTGGTTTTTTTTTTTTGGGGGGGCGTTGAATCCGTTTATGATATGAAAATCTTTAGAAGTAAAAGATAAATAGGCTAAATGTACAATTTAAGCTCGTTTCGAAAATTTTGCCACTTCACTGCTGAATTAAACCCCTATTTTTATGAGAAATGCCCAAAATTTCTTTCAAATTTCCTCTTAAGTAAATAAAAAAAAAAAAAACTATCATTAATACAATTCCATAATTGAGCTGAAAATCATTGTAGGGTATTAAAAAAAACCACAAATGTAAGCCTGGTACTCTTGAACTGTCTTGACTTGTGGAAAAAACTGTACAATTTCACTTAATCATGAACAGCCTCATAATTCACGGCGTAGAATTGATTCTCACATCGCAACGCCATTCTGAGAATCTAGGAAGAGGAACAAAAAAATGGCAGATTTTTTTAATGATCGCGCAACATGATCTGCCGTGTTCCATTTCCGCCATTTTCTTTTGGGCTTAGCAAATATCAACAAGAAAATTTAGTTTGCGTTTAATTTAGACAAGAGCTTTTATATCGATTCAGAAAACAGATTTCGGTGTGTCCGGGTTATTTTGTCGAATAACCCTTCAGCAATTTATGAAAAAACTAAACATGTTCTTTACCCGGTTCTTTTACGATGCAACTTGCAAACGGATATATTCCTGTATGGCTAGATTCGAACTTCATTGTTTCCTTGTCTACGGTCCGTGTTTGATAGAAAGAAGACTTACGTTCACTGGACAGTTTTTCTGGAGGCATGAAATTTCACGTCTCACCTCGAGGTAGGCTGGAGGCGGAAAAGACCGATAGAGCTCTTGATTTTAGCAAAGAAATCTGAACTATCAAAAAAGCATACTAGAAATCAAGTGTTTGTATATGCTAGGCAAACAGTGTCTATTTTTCTTTGTCAGGTTTATTTTAATTTTGCTTATCTCCCTTACACCAGAGTTTGCGATATTTTTTGCTGTTTCTTTTTTTTTCTTTAGTAATCGATTTTATCTGGATCATATCGTATGATAATCTGACAGTATTTAGTGAAACCAGAAATCAATTTATCAAAACACGAACTTTTTCTACAAACTTTAAAAAAAAATCAAAGAAATGAACTAAGCACATACTTGTGTCTGGTGTTACAATCTTAGAATTTTACAATGCAAGCTTTTTCTACGAGAAAATTGACGCTACAGAGTCTTCCTTTTCTATTTCCCTTTATATCGTTTTTGTGTGAGACTAACCTAAACATTATTAACACTTCAGTAACTGATGTAGATTTTATTTGTATTAGTTCCTAGGGTCTATATTCGAAGTGAGTTAAAGCGATAAGACTTCGAATACTAGTTCTCCGTGAACAAGATTGACGCAACATAATCTTCCTATCCCATTTTCCCACATTTTTGACATATGCCCCACTAAGTTAATAAAAGAGATATCATTAAAATAGAATCCATTTAGCAATTTCTCATTAGTCATATAACATATAGTGTGTTCGGAAAGTGAACCGTATACATAGGATCAACACTGTATGATGACTGTCAGTCTCCCACTTTTATCTATCATTGATCGCTTAAGGCGTTAAACTGGCTCGTTATGCATTGTTTCTTTCTATATATACACTGTTTATAGCTACAAACATCTCTATATCCAATGTTAACGATACTTCCCCATACATAGAGCAAATTTTAAACAATAAAATAGGTACAGATGTTTTCACATGTGGAATCTTCTGTTTCTACGACTAGTTGCCAAGCAAACCTAGCGAGCCTAGTCTGCCCTACTATTTTCATCCTTTGTTAGGGGAGAATTGATGGGCTCTTCCCAAGTGTATTTTTGCGAAGGTCAACGCAACGGCCTCGGATGGAAAATTGTATGTATGTAATCATGGACGATTTGCCTAGGGCACCTTGACGTGGTGTAATGGCTAGAAGTCTCGTCTCGTAGATGCTCATTGGGTGTCCCATACATCCGGCCTTGTGCCACATCTAAGCTACGCTGAGAAAATCATCTTGAGAACTTTGACGTGGTGTAATGGCAAGATTGTCTCGCTTGATCAATTATGAATAGTAAGTTCGATACTCACTGACCCTCATACTTTTTGCCTTGTGCCATATCTAAGCTACGCTTAGATCACCGTAGACGAGTTGCCTATATACCAAGCAGGAGCCGAGTTAAGACTTATCATTCTGTCTTATAAGTGAAGCGACTTCGTCATGGTAACCGCTCTCAAAATTGTGAATAAATTGGAAAATAAAATAATATTTGTTCTTTAAGCAAACTATTTTAAATCGATAGATTTAATTAGAATTTTCAAAGACATGACAGTTATTAAAAAAGAAATAAAATAGAATAAGCAAGGTGACATCAAAAAGTCGAAAATCGATCGATCACTTTGATCGATAGGAAATGCAAAAATCGATTGGAATATATTAACTTTGATTTATAAAACAAAAAAGCAGCAATGATTTCGATTTTCAAAAAATAATCGAACAATATTTAGAAAATAGGCCAGCAATGAAATTTTTTTTTTTTGTGGCTAAATTTCAAAATTGAAAAAAAAAAAACAATTCCCTAACTCTCCCCTCTTACGTACCAATTCTATCTACAAAACGGCTACAATATTCTCCAAGCAATAAAATAAAACATCAATCAGTCAGAATCGATAACTAGTTGAATTTTAATTGGTATACATAATTAGAACAAACTGGAAAAACATGAAAATCTAATGTTAGAAATGGAAGAAATGGTTCCTGGTCTCTTATAGAGTAAAGCATAGTTCTATAAAGAATTCTTGCTTTTAGATAGCAGATTCTGCGTATTCCTGCTTTCTAGAGAATCAACCATCCTCATTAAATTGTACTATATATATATAAAATGAACTGAAAGACATTCAAAAATAAAAATAAGTAAATTCTGCTCGTAATAACAATAAATAACAAATTTTAATGTTAACATGATTCCTGCTTATTAGAAATGCCAGAAACGTTAAACACCATCATCGGTGCATACATAACCAACGCGTGTGTAAAATCAAGTTGGTTGAGAATCTGAAGGAATTCGAAATACCTAAGCCAATGTGAAATACTTCTATTTTGACATGTTTCGACGATGAACCAGTGTCATCAGAAAAGTGTATTAGCGAGATAAAGCGTGATTCGTGTTAAGCTATTGAAAGCTTGAATTTTGTTTTAAGTGTACCGTCATAACAAATTTCGTCATTAGATAACAAATTTCTATCTGAATTTTGAGGATGAGGAGTTAAAATTTACACATTTTACATGCGGACAATGAATTGAGTGTATTGTTTTATTTTAAATCATTTTATATTTGCATATTCCTTTCTTTAAATTTTAGGATGTTTCGCTGATGTATTTTCGGGGCATTTTTTTATATTCTGTTTGATAAAGTCTTGTTTCTGATGTAGCATTTTTTTCTACAATGATTAAATTCCCACAGCTTTTGAAATATTCGCGATAATTTTATGCTTAGATTAAATAAATTTCCTTCAGTGAGTACCTGGCGACAGCAGAAAGGAAAAAAAAACTTGGAGAGTTGAGTTACTAAAGGGAAATAACTGAAACTGAGATATCCAGAAAAGGCATGGCACGTGGAACTAGACCAATCTACCCCGGTGGACGAAATGAAGGGTTTGAGATGCTAACATATGTCACCTGAAGAAAGCCGGAGCGTACAACGGTCGTTTGTCGTGACTATGACATTAAAGATGACGACAATAGTCGAACAATGTAAATTGTCATATAAATATAATATATATATATATATATATATATATATATATATATATATATATATATATATATATATATATATATTATTGAACAATAAAAAATTTAAAAATTAAAATCTTTAGATACACTGGGTTGTATATTAATATTCTTTCGTTTTTATTATTATTTCATTTAGATTCCTCGACTAGTTTCGGCCAAGATGGCCATCATCAGGCGAAAAAAAATTCTGCTTGCCGGTAGCAGTCAACTACAGAAATAAATGTCTTGATGGAGAAAATGAACGTTTGTCTGTAATTTTCATTTGTTTTTGTTTTTTTTTAACATGAATTTTGGTCAGTCCTTGTGTTGGTCAAACAGTCTCTTTTATTTAAGATATGAGCTAGATGGATTCATGCTGCTCTGAATTCCCTTGGTCATTTTGACAGTTTTATTGGTTCCTGGAAAGGGGATGTGTCTCTGTTAAGTGTGTGCGTGTGTTATTTGGTTCCTAGAGAGTGAGTGAGTATGATGTGTGTAAGCATGTATATTACTATGAGTGTGTGTTAAGGTTAAGGGTCAGAGTTGAATTAGACCAGGAAACAATAGTATTAAAAAATGTTCAAGACACCAAAGTAGCAGATTGACCTCTCTCTCTCTCTCTCTCTCAATTGAGATTCCGCAACCTTACGGTATCCTCAGGAATCGTTAATTCAATTGATATCCTATATAATGCAAAGGTTAATGATTTAAATGGCGAGACATCCATCTCGCAAACAATTCAAATAGTACACAAAAACCTCTAAATCCGTTATGAATGAATTGATCCTTGTTTATATAAATTTCTGCCGTATTAGTTGTTATTTTTACTACAAGCTTTCGTCTGTTCCTACAGACATCTTCAGGTATATAATAGATGTTGTTCTTGTTTTTTTTCTCTTAGTAATAAGAGGACATCGAAAAATATTGTATTGTAATCGAAATGCTATTAAAAAATGAGATATTGGTTTTTGAACGCGACAAAGCAACGCTGAGTTTTGATTTTAATTTTTTTTTTTAAAATGTTTGCGTCGGAACCAAATATGGTAATGAACAAATTATTTTCTCTTAAATTTACTGTCAAACAAAATTTATATTTTCAATTAAAATTTAAAATTAAAGCTCAGCGTGGATATCTAACGTTTTAAAACAATAACACATTTTCTCATATCAGTTTTTTAATAATTCAATTTTGTAATTCCTCTTTTATTTTATTCATTTTTTCAAATAAAACAATTCTATTTCCATATAAGGATATATGTATATATATATATATATAAATATAATAGTCCTTGGAATTTATAAACAGGGATCATGGTCATATACAGTTTCATGGATTAAACGGAATTATTTCCCAAAGATGTATTTCACCATTTAAATTTTCATTAATCTATAGTTGTTTTTGTATGACAGATTCATTTCGTTATATATATAAATATATATATATATATTATTTAAATGTAAAAAAAATTCTTTTTCTTGAATGGATAATGGTTTAATTTTAATCCTCTTGATTTCATATTTATTATCTTTTTTTTTAAACCTTTTACTTTCACCATGAAAAAATATCAAAACCTTAAGGGTAAACGAGGTTATAATTTATTTCCCCCAGGTGTTTGCAAACGAATCAAAAATCAATATCAGATCGAACTTCCAAGGGTGAAAAAATGTTTTAAATTTACAGCTTTTTTACTCAACTTAGTAGTTTTATTTGTTGATGCAATTGATATATGTATAAAATTCTGCAGTATGAGCGACATGTTGAAATTAGAGTTAATTTAAAGATGAAATAAATTTTTTAAATTATTTTTTATAATGATATTTTAACATTGTAAGGAAGGAGGTTTGGACTCTACATTGACTTTTAAATAAGATGTCTAACGAGATAAAAAAAAAAAATAAAATTTTTAAAGAATAAAAAGATATAGGGAATAAAATATAAAAACAAAAAAAGAAATGGATTATAGATTTATAAAATATGCAGTACAGAAAGGAAAAAAAAGGGCAAATTAACAAATATTGAGATAAATTTGAAAAAAAAAAATTTTACTTATTTGGCTGTTGTTTTTTTCCAATTAAATATATATAATATATTATTTTATATATATATATATATATTTACAATCTTTCTTTTTATTGGACTAAGCCAAAAGGCAATTTGTCTCAATTTTTGAAAATAATTTACAAGATCTAAATGGTCAGCCAATCTAACATAAATCTCATTGTTGAATCCTTTTCTTGCTTAATGCTTTCTTTTGTTTCGTTATGGAAAATCATTAGCAGGGTCTTAAAAAACTTACAATTATCGTTAACATAACAATGAATCAACTAATTATTCATATAGAGGTATTCTAAAACCGACATTAAGGTTTATATATGCATATATATAAATATATATATATATTTTTCCATGAAATTTTAATATAATTCTTACCCTTTATTATAGCACAAACTCGGTCAAAAAGTAAAGAAAGAATCGGTTTTTTCCAAAACCGAATGCATCGGGCAGGAAATTCTGAGTTGCGTTATTAAAAAGAAAAAAAAAATATTTATTTCTTTTTAATATAAAACCCCAACAGTTATTATATATCAACATGTTTTCTTGCCACCAGATGCTCAATGCGTGATAATATATATATATATATATATGCCGGAATATATAATATATATATATATATATATATATATATATATATAAATATTGTGGGTAGGTGACAAAGTGCGCTTGAAGACTGCAGAAGATATGATTCTTATATTTCTTTTGCTCTTCTCTTGCCTAAAATATATTTTCAACTAGATTTCATTCTTTTAAATTCCTTAATTTTTCTATTCAGGTTGGCGTTTCAAAACTGATACTTGAAAAATGTTTGATATTAGTTTATCTTATATTATAAAGAACAAAACGTAAAAACAACAACAAAAAAAATTTTCTTCTAAAAACAATTTACAAATTCCTCCTAAAGGACAAGAATTTTCATCTTTTTTTATTTAAGACTTCCAGTTGGAATCAAAAAACCCTGCAATAAATCAATATCAAATACTGCATGGAATATTCCAAAAGGAAGGAACGATTCAATTGAAACTTTACACGCCATTTTCACATATATATATATATATATATATATATATATATATATATATACGTTGTTATATATATATATATATATATATATAAACACAATATATCTATAAATATAAATACATATATCACACAAAAAAATATATATATATATATATATATATATATATATATATATATATATATATTATTTTCAGTGTCTTCATTTAAATGAATACTGTTCAAATTTAAAATACACTCACACTTTCTAGGCATTATCAGGAATCTTGACATATTACAGAACAGTTTCCCTAAAAAGCCATCAACACGCCTAATTTCCCTAATCGTGTCAAACAATTATTTCCAATTTACTAGTTTTAAAACTAACATAACACATGAAAAAAAAAGAAATATCCATCTTTCTTTTTTTCATTTATCGTTAAGAAAGAACACAAACATGTCTGATAAAAATTCTTTTTTGACAATTTCTCATAAAAAAAAAACACCAAAAAAGCCCCTCAAATTGTAAAATAAATATTATATATATATATATATGTATATATATATATATATATCGTTTATATATATATCAGGATTAATATTTGCAGTTTAATTTATAATAAAATTTGAATCAAAATACAAAAACAAATATAGATGTTAATGATTTAAATGGCGAGAATGAGAATATTCAAACAATTTCAATAAGGAAAACGAACCTGGCTATTATATGAATAATTCTGATCCTGTTTATAAATTTAGTTCATAAGCAAATTTTTTAGTTTTTTTGCGCATGCATTTCGTTTTAAAAAGACATCCTCAATTATGGAAATAGATTTGTTCTTTTTTTTTATATAATTGGTGATAAAAAAACTTATCACAGCCTGGGCGTTGACTATTTTCTTGTTAAGGAAATAATTTTTCAGGAAAAAGTGCTATTCATAAGCTGAATACATATAAATATATATATATATATATATATATATATATATATATATTTAAATATATTTTTATATATTATATATTTTTATAAAGAAAGCATTCAATATCTTGCTAGAATTGAAATTTTTAGTTGGATTGATGTGAGTCTTTGAACCTGGGTTTCAATATTTATAAATCGTCGAACTCTGACATTGCAAATGGTGTGAAAAATAAGGGCCTAAACTTTTTTTTATCAACAATATATATATATATATATATAAATATATATATATATATTGTGCCATCATTATTTTATAGATACAATATTTAAGTAAATGGTCTGTTTAAATAAACATTATTAATAACAAAAAACAGAAAAATTTGAAAAAAATCTCAAAAATATATTTTTCCCCCGATTTTCAAATTGAACATATATCATTTCGGAACCATCATATAAAGCTTGACGTGATATATCCTTAAGTTACAGTGGAATGTCTATTTAATCTAAAATTAAATTATTTTTTTTTATTTGGCAAACTTCCAATAATTTCTCATTCCCCAAACATTTAAATTCTTAGAACTTAAATATAATGAAATGGTATAATATATTATGAAATAAACTAATCCTGACATTCAAATGTATATTTATTGTCCATTTTATTTTAATATATTTATTTTCATTTTTATAGATACAAATCTTTTCCAATTCAGAATATTTCCGGTATGTGTATTCTCTATTTATAATAAACAGTATTAACATTTATTACCATTATTTAATGACATTAAAAATAACATTATTAATAATCACAAAACACACACACACACACACACACAAATATATATATATAATGATATATATATATATATATATATATAAATCGTTATATATATCTTTTTAATGGCAAATAATTTCTAATGAATCCTAATAATTTTAAACCTTTAAACTCAACCATAAAGAGCTTGAAATAAATATACAAATAAATTACAAATAATCGCAAAATTCAAAAGATTCCCCCATATGAATAGCTTTAAATTTCTTTTCCTTGTTATCCTTCAAGGAACAAAAAGTTTGACTTTTTAAAGGATGTTTGTTAATCTGTCGTATGGATAATACAACTCAGGATGTAATCCAGATGCTCTCGATGTAACAACAGAGCAAGTTTTGCCATTCTTTCGCTGTTTTTTTAAATCTTCAAACCTTTTAATGCAAACAAACATTAAATATTAATTCTTCTGATTTCTCTAAATAGCTTTATTTTTAGATTTATTTAATGAATTTCAATTAGGTATATATATATATATATATATATATATATATAAATATATATATATATATATATATATATATATATATATATATATATACATATATATATATAGACAGATATAGGAAATCCAATTCAAGTGATTTTTCTTTTTCCAACGTCTAAATCATTTTTTGACATCATTTTTTTAATAATATTCTGCTCTTCGTCCTTTAGACTACTACATTTATTTAGTGTCCAGTGGGATTGCTTCACATAAAACAAAAGTTTCTTATCTAAGCGCCGCCATTGTTATGCTACCTTTCAGTGAAATATCGTTTTAAGTAAAAAATATAGTTTTATAAAACTACGGAAGAAAAGTTTTTCCTTTCCTCAAAGTTTGTATACAAAAATCTCTCGTGAAATATATATATATATATATATATATATATATATATATAAGTGACCCAAAAAAACGGGAACGTTTTTTAACAATCCAATAAAACCAAGAGTGATGGAAGAAAAATATTTTATTCATAGTAATTGAAACCTTAAAACATGCCATTTAAGAAACAGTGATGGAATTTTCATTTTTTTTAAAATTACGTCCTGTAGATGGCGTCCTCCTGTACGAATGCATTCTTGAAATCTGCTGTTGAGATTCCTCATTGACTGCTGCAACATCTCAGCTGGGATACTGTGAATTTCATCTTGAATTCTAAATGGCGAAATGTTTACTTGCTCAAGGTCACTGTCTCTCGCATCTACCCATCTCTACCTATCGTGATGAAAGAACAATCAAGAGCCCTCCACATGAGCTACCTTAAATGCCGCTCGATAGGGAGGCTTTTAAGCTAGTAAAATTAAAGTCAGATTTTTTTAAAGTTTTGTTATATGCTGACTCGGGAAATGTATATTCGATTCGAACAGTTATATGCAAATAAGGAGGGCTTGTTTAAGGTGTAAAAGACATATTTCCTCCCGTCGCTGATGCTCTGCTTTTCAAGCCCAGGCAAAAGCCTACGCTTCCTCATACTGCATTTGACTGTGTCCTAGCTAAATCGAGTAAGTCTCTCGTTGAAACGGCGCCACTGAAAGCAAGTACACAGTTTTAAACTTAAAGCACAAACAAAGCATGCCAACATGCCGAATTGTGCAACTAATTACATTTTTGCTTTTACACGCATCATACATTCAATGAAAAAGACAAGCACACTAATTCGTTGCCATATCTCCCCTCGAAGGACCTCATCTATGACAGCTTGTATTAATATCTCTCTTTATATTCAAATCCCTTTCCCTGAAATACAGACCTTGAGGTGATTCAATCAAATCCTTCCGCACAGCAGTTCCCATTTCAACTAAGTCTCGTGGAAAGAAATACATGTTGATGTAGATATTTCTGTAAGGAAACGGAAATACACTTTCTCTCATCAGAACTTGTGTATACAGCGATCTCTTTTTTTTTCTTTCCTTTTCTTTGTTTTTTTATTTTTATTTTATTTTTTTTTTTTTTTTTGACCACGGACAAAAGCAAATAGTAGCTTGTCGGAAAAGATTTAAGAAGCCGATGAAGCCGTAAAATCACAGGGATTTTTCATTCAAATAAGAGTCTCTTCACATACATTCAACGCAAAAATCACGCGCGTCCGTACGAGATCTATCTGAAACTGAAACTGATCCATCCATCTATTCATTTAATATTAGCGAAAGACCTATGGCGTCTTAGTTCAATTCAAAATATTCCTTTTAAGATCCCGTCCTCGGTCTAACGATAAACTACATTCGGCAGCAAGGCCTCTGATCGAGAGGTTTTGAGGAGCGTGGAACAACTTCTTAATTGCTGTTGTTCCCAAGTTTCCTCCTGACCCGGGTCCCAGCTATGAGCAAATAGTTTACTCTCAAACTGGGGTCAAAACATTATGAAAGTAAAACAAATTTTATATTAAAAATAACAGAAATATATTTTTATAGTAAAAAAAGTAATTATCAGCAATATGTTTAATGTAAAAAAAAATAAATAAATAATTAAGAAAATAAAATTAGAAGCATTACATAATTTTAAAAAGAAATTACTAATGCATTCAAGAAAATTAAATTTCAGGATTAAATGAGCCATAAGGAGTTGATATGCCGCTAAAAAAAAAAAAAAAAAAAAATCCCCACTACACACGGAGTTCTAGTGTTGCTTCGACATTTCACAAGACCTTTACCAGTTACTCTT
>CAHIKZ030004488.1:0-14747 GCA_903632075.3 Acanthosepion pharaonis
TTTTTTTTTTTTTTTTTTTTTTTTTTTTTTTTTTTTTTTTTTTTTGGGTTTGGGGTTAAAAAACCCAATATTTTAAACAGGGAAACTGAAGGTGAGGTGCGTTCAAACAAATGAAAAATTGTGAAGAGTACAAGCGAAACATTTCACAAGTTAATACCAATTTGAAGAGATTCATTTACGGAAAAAATTATAAAGCAGTGAATTATGAAGACACCCCCTTTGTCCAGAAAATTCAAATTCATAACGCAGATTCGTCCCAAGGTCCTCCTCACTCAAGCGACTAAATAATTCTTTGATCTGGATTCAGGAAATTCCCACAATCGTATCTATTTCCATAGGATCCCTGGGAAAAAGTTAAATGCGTCTCTTCGACAAACCGCTTTTCAACCATCAAATTCCAACGGTGACAGCACGACATCGTCGAAGGTGCATTGCTGTATCGGGAAATGAAAAATGCTTATGAAAGTAACCATGGAGGACGATTTCACCAAAATTAATACCAATTTGAAGAGATTCCATTACTGGAAAAAATGTAAAACAGTGAATTGTGAAACAATTTGGTCAAAGAAATTCCAACAAATTCCTAACAGTGCCCTTTTCGTAGATAGCCCCCCTCCATACTCAACGACTGAAATAATTCTTTGAATCATGGATTCAGCGGGGAAAACCCACAATCTGATATTTTCATGAGATCCTAGAGAGGAAAAAGTTGAAATGAATTCTTCGCAAAAGCTTTTTCAGACACGTAAATTAAAAGGTGACAGCACAGTCAGGTGCGGTTTCTGTATCAAAAGAATGAAAATGCTTGTAGACATGTACGAAGAGCGATTTCCTAGTTAATACCAATTTGAAGAATTCCATTTACTGGAAAAATGTTAAAACAGTGAATTGTGAAAACCGTTTTGGTCCACATGAAAATTCAACAAATTCACTAACAGATGCCCCAAATAAGGTCCTCCTCATCTCAAACTGAAATAATTCTTGAAAGATTCAGAGGGGAAACCCACAATCGATATCTATTTCATGAGGAAACCCCTAGAGAGAAAAAGTTGAAGGATCCTTCAGACAAACCCTTTTCAGACACAATAAACCGTGACAAGCGACATCGTCGAAGTGCGGATGCCGAAAACAAAAAAATCTTGTAGGAGTAACCAGAGCAATTTCCACAAGTTAATACCAATTTGAAGATTCCATTTCTGGAAAAAATGTAAAGCAGTGAATGTGAAGACACCAATTTTGGTCCCCAGAAAATTTAACATTCACTAACATGTTACAAACGTCGAAAAGACTCCCTCATACTCAAGCACTGAAATAATTCTTTGTCCTTGGATTCAGCAAATTCCCCACAATCTGATATCTATTTCTGAGGATCTAGAGGAAAAAAGTTGAAATCATTCTTGAACAAACCTTTCAAACCGTAAATTTAAGTGACAACGACATCGTCGAAGGTGCGATTCTGTATCAAACAAATGAAAAATGCATGGAAAGACAGGAAAGGGGATTTCACAAAGTATTTCCAATTTGAAGAGATTCATTTACTGGAAAAAAATGTATAAAGCAGTGATTGGAAGACACCAGTTTGGTCCACATGAAATTCAACAAATTCCCCTAACATGATGCCCGTATCGTCGAAGGTCACTCCCTCCATACTCAAGCGACTGAAAAATTCTTTGACTCATGGATTCAACGGAAATTCCCACAATCGATATCTATTTCATGAGGATCCCCGAGGAAAAAGTTGAAATCGATCCTTGAGCAAAGCTTTAGAACCGTAAATTGCCCGCGGTGACTACAACGACATGTCGAGGTGGAATGCTATAAACAAATGAAAATTATGAAATGTACAGGGGCAAAATTTCAACAATTGGAATTTTGAAGATCCATTTTACTGGAAAAAATGTAAAAGCAGTGAATGTAGAAGACCTTTGGCATGAAAATTTCCCAACATTAATAACGGTGCCCAGATCGTCAAAATCCTCCTCCATACTCAAGCGACTGAAATAATTCTTTGAACTATGGATTCCAGGAAATCCCCCCAATCTGATTCTATTTCATAAGATCCCCTAAGAGGAAAAGTTGAAATGCGATTCCCTTTGAGCAAAACCTTTCAGAACTTTGTAATTGTAGGAACAAAATAAATCCGAAGAGTGCATTTCGTATCAAACAAATGAAAATGCTTGTGAAATGTACCAGAGGAACGATTTACAAATTAATCAATTTTGAAGAGATTCCATTACTGGAAAAAATGATAAAGAGTGAATTTGAAGCAAGTTTGAAAATTACATGAAAATTCAAAAATTTACTAACGGGTGCCGTAAATCGAAAGGGCCTCCTCCATTTTTCAAGCGACTGAAATAAATTTTTTGAACACATGGATTGCAGGAATTTCCACAACTGATATCTATTCTGAGGATCCCTAGAGGAAAAAGTTGAAATCGATCTCTTAAGGCAAACTTTTCAGACACCGTAAATTGCCAGAGTGACAGCACACATGTCGAAGTGCAGGTTACAAACAAATGAAAAATGCTTGTAGCTTACGAGCGACGATTCACTAAAAATCAATTTTGAAGAGATTCCATTTCTGGAAAAATGTATAACAGTGAATGTGAAAGACACAGTTTTGGTCCCCATGAAAATTCCCAAAAAATTCATAACAGTGCCCGTTCGTGAAGGGCACTCCTCATATCAAGCAAAAATAATTCTTTGAATCATGGATTCAGCAGGAAATTCCCACAATCTGATATCTATTTCATGAGGGTCCCTAGAGGAAAATTTGAAATACGATCCTCGAGCAAAAACTTTCCCAAAAAGTAAATTCACGTGAAGCAGCGACTCGTCGAAGGTGGGTTTATAAACAAATGAAAACCATGCTTGAGAGCGATTTCACAAGTTAATACCAATTTGAAGATTCCATTTACTGGAAAAATGTATAAACATGAATTTGAAAACCATTTTGGGCCAAGAAAATTCAACAAATTCACTAAATGTTTATACGTCGAAGGTTCTCCTCCATACTCAAACGACTGAAATAATTCTTTGAATCATGGATTAAGGAAATTCCCAATTGATATCTATTTCTAGGATCCTAGAGAAAAGTTGAAATCGATCCTTCGAGCAAACGCTTTCAACACGTAAATTGTAATTGACAGCAACACTTCGAAAGGGGCAAAGGGTTCTATAAAGCAAATGAAAATCTTTAGAATGTCAGAACGAGATTTTACCAAATTTAATACCAATTTTGAAGAGATTCCATTACTGAAAAAATGTAAAAGCATTTATGTAAAAAACACAGTTTTGGTCCAGAAAATTCAAAAATTCATAACAATACCCCAACGTTTGAAGCCCCTCCATCTCACGGAAAATAATCTTTGAATCATGGATTCAGCGAAATTCCCACAATCGATATCTATTTCATGAGATCCCTAGAGGGAAAATTGAAATCGATCTCTTAGCAACCTTTTCGACCGTGAAATAACGTTTAACGGACATCGTCGAGTGCAGTTCTATCAAAACAAATGAAAATGCTTGTGGACAACAGGCAGGCATTTCAACAAAGTTAATACCAATTTTGAAGGATTCCATTTACTGGAAAAAATTATAAAAGCATGAATTTGAAAGACCCGTTTTTTGGGACATGAAATTCAACAAATTACTAACATGATGCCTATCTCGAAGGTCCCCCTCCTTATACCAAGCGACTGAAATAATTCTTTGATCATGGGTTCAGCGAAATTCCCCAATCTGATTCTATTTCATGAGGATCTAGAGGGAAAAAAATTGAAATCAAAGGATCCTTGAAAACCCTTTAACACGAAATTGCAAGGGATGCACAACCAAGTCGAAGGTGCGGTTGTCAAACAAATGAAAATCTTGTAGACATGTACAGAGCAGAGCGATTTCAACAAGTTAATACCAATTTTTAAGAGATTCCATTTACGGAAAAAATATAAAAACAGTGTTTTAGAAAGACAACAGTTTTTACCATGAAAATCCAACAAATTTTAACCGTGCCCGTGAATGCAAGTCCTCCTCCATACCAAGGACGAAATAATTCTTGATCGGGTTCAGCGGAAATTCCCACAATCGATATCTTTTCGAGGGTCCCAGGAGAAAAAATGAAATGCGATCTCTTCGACAAACGCTTTTCGAACAGTAAATGCCAAGGTGACAGCCACATCTCGAAGTGCGATTGCTGTATAAAAAAATGAAAAATCGTAGGATGTACAGAGCACGATTTCACAAATTAATTTCCAATTTTGAAGAAATTCCATTTACTGGAAAAAATTATAAACAGTGAATTTGAAAAACCATTTGTCACATGAAAATTTCCCAAAAATTCACATGGTCTTCGTCGAAGGTCACTCCCTCCATATCAAACGACTGAAATAATTCTTTGAATCATGGATTCAGCAGGAAATTCCCCACAATCCCGATATCTATTTTGGGGATCCCTAGAAGGAAAAAGTTGAAATGCTCCTCAGCAAAGCTTTAGACACTAAATTCCAACTAAGAGACATCTCGAAGGTGCAATTGCTGTTCAAAAGAAATGAAAAATGCTTGTAGAATACAAGCATTCACACAAGTTAACTCCATTTTGAAGAGATTCCCTTTACTGGAAAAAAAAGTATAAACAGTGAATTTAAAGGACACCCATTTGGTCACATGAAATTCAAAGATTACAAATGACCGTCTTCGAAGTCACTCCTCCATACTCAAACGACAAAAATTCTTTGAATCATGGATTCGGGAGAATCCCCAATTGATATCTATTCGAGATCCCTAGGAAAAATTGAAATGCAATCCTTGACAAAACGCTTTTCGAACCTAAATTAGGGGGCGGGCCCCCATCGTGAAGTGCATTCTGTTAAACAAAGAAAAAACTTGCAAAGTACACGAAAACGATTTCACAAATTTCCAATTTTGAAAATTCCATTTTCTGGAAAAAAAGTATAAACAGTGAATTGTGAAAGACCCAGTTTTCGTCCATGAAATTCCCAAAAAATTCACAACATGATCTCCTATCGTCGAAGTCCTCCTCCATACTCAAAGCACGAAATAATTCTTTGAATCATGGTTCAAGAAATTCCCACAATCTGATATCTATTTCTGGGATCCCCAGAGAGGAAAAAGTTGAAATCATCTTGAAAACCCTTTTCAGAAAGTAAATTTAGCGTGAAAGAACATTCCAAGGGATTGCTGTAAATAACAATTAAATCTTTTGGGGTGCCCAGTGGTATTTTTAACATTTAAAAAATTTTGAAGATTCCATTTTTTGAAAAAAAGTTTAAAAATTTGGGAAAACACGTTGGGCCCAGAAATTCCAGAATTCACTACATATGCCCAAATAAAGAATCCCCTCATTCCAGGACAAATAATTATTTGAATAAAGGGTTCGCGGGAAAACAAAGAATCTTTTCTTGAATCAGGAAAAATTTTAAGCGGTCCTTAAAAAGCTTTTCAGGAATTGTTATGCCACAGCAAAAGTAAGGGTTAATTATCAAAAGCAATAAAAATCTTTGCAAGGAGACATTTTTTCACAAGTTAAAAATTTTAAAAAATTCCATTTCTGGAAAATTTTAAAAAAAATTAAAATACGTTTGTCCCTAAAAATTAAAAATTCACTAACATGATCCATTCCGAGGTCATCCCTTACACGAGGAAAAATTTTAAATGGATTCAGCAGGGAAAATTTACAATCATACTATTTCGGGGTCCTAGAGGAAAAGTTTAAAAAGGGTTTTCGACAAACGGGAAAAAGGGAAATTGCCATTACAAGACATGCCGAAGTGAAAGGTTCCTATCAAAGAAAATGCTTTGAACAAAAGGAAGATTCCCCACAAGTTAAAACAATTTAAAGATTCATTACTGAAAATGTTAAAACGTTTAAAACACCGTTTGGGCCCTGAAATTCCGCTTATAAAATGACCCCTGTCGTAAGTCCCCATCCAAACGCTGAAAATTTAATCCTGATTCAAAGAATTCCCAAATGATACTTTTGAGATTTCTGTTATATACATTTTAGTCTAGGAAAACAACAAAAACGAATGAGTTGTACTCGAAAACAAGATTGTGATGTTTTGATAAGTTTTAAAAAAAAGTAAATAGGGTTGGGATTGTTTTGGAGGAAGATTAGTTATCAGATGTTCGGCAAAGGTTGGAAACCCTTGCTTAGTGTCCTTATATCGTGAGACGATGTTGCCTGCTTTCTCTTTTGTTACTTGATCAAGGAAGAATGGACGATTCATTACACTTAAATCCAATGTTCATTCCCAGTATTTTATAACTCATCGATTTTCATACTTCTGTATAAAGAAAACTCATTCAGTTTGATATATTTCTCTATTCGCCACTGGTAATTATTGACTCAACGTCATGTATCAGCAATAAAAAAAATATAAAGGGACAGAACGCATTGGCACCATCCTAATAAAACAAATCCTTTATTTAACCTTACTATTTCTTCATTTCAGCAATACAGTCTCTCGAGCTAAAAACATAATACTGTGTATGTTTCTAATGAATGTGTCGTTTATTAGCATACCAACAGAGACTATTAGATGTCAACATTATAATATATAATTGTATGATTTTGTAACTTATTATTTCACAATGCACCGATTTTTATTGCATTTAATTTATGTATGGAATTAAGTCATGGCTCGTACCGGATTTCATAGTCATTAAAGAATTTTTTTTTGGTCAAAGCTTTGATTTTGCTAAGGGAATGGAGTTTATATAACGTAACTAATGGTGAAAATATTTAAGCAGAGATGTATTTATGCGTTTATTTAGAAGTAGTAATTATCCAAACTCTACAATGCATGTGATTTTGTGTGAAGTAATTATTCACACTCAAACAGAAAACCATGGCACACTGATATGGTCCATTATTCTAAATTTTAGCTGTTTATGATGCGATCTCTTTTTTACCTGTTTGAAAGAAGGAAAATCCATCGCCTAGCGAAGGTTACTTTTTTTTGTATGCCCGTAATATTAAGCATCTTTATTCAAAGACTATATATTGTATTCTTCCTCAGGAAGGGAGCCTATTTGAATCTTATTTTTTTTTAAATCGTTTTTTTTTTCTTTATTTGTTTCCTATACTGTATTCGAATTTCGGCTTTGATCTGATGCAGAATTAGTTTAAACCCCGGATCAGCGGAACACTTAATTCATAGCCGAAGTTCAAATCGATTGTAATATGCATTTCACGAATCCGTCTTCTGTCTTTATTAGATCCGTTTCTGTATTTCATATTATCCTCTTGATTCCCCCACCCTGACAGAATATTAACGACAACGATGATCTCTGATCAACATTTCCATCAGCAGTAAGAGCAGCAACAGTAGCAGCAATCAGCAGTATCAACGTCATTGGTATTTTAAATATTGTTTTGGTCCATTTATTTCAATTTGATTTCTTTTACTTTTTTTTGTACTCCACCATCTGCAATAGTTATCATTACCCTCCACATCTCAAATCAGATAATCTCCCCGGCATCAAACGTACGAAACTTCGTACTCAAGGTCATCGAGCTTGTAACTCTTTCTGAATTCGCGTGAGATCCCGCTGCAGTCGCTTGATCCGAATTTTCCGTTCGTTGTCGATTACTTTCTCCATTCCTTCAGCCGACGGGATATCGAACTGCTCCGGGTCTGGGGTTTGAGCGGCTGCCTCTTCTGCCACTCCTTCCTCGTTCCCCGCGCTTGCTATACGAACAGGAGTTGGGGTCTGCGGATTTGGAGTCGAAGCTCAGGACTACGAAGATGAAGATGCAGGCCTGTGGATGACGTGCTTGTTGAAGAAGACAACGCTGAAGATAAAGATGACGAGGATGATGATTTAACTGACGAGGCCGCGGCGGCAGCTGCAGCGGACGCTCGTGCCGCTGCCCGTGAGGCCGCCTTTGCTGCCGCTCTGGCTGCCGCCTTAGCCCATGTTTTTGAAGTTGATTTGAAACTGCTCCGGGAACTCGTAGAGGGCTTCTGCCGACTTGGCTTGCTGCTCTCCTGTGAATCCCCGATCTCTTCCGGAAGAGCCTTAGGTGCTGTCCCTGTTACATAGATACTTGGGACAGGGGTGGTGGCATCACCCCGTCACCAGGTGTCATAGTTTCTCAATTGTATCTTCGGACGTTGTCGCAACCTCAGCGGACGATCTTGATGATGTCGGAGAAGACGGTTGTCTTTTAAGTTGGATTATGGATGCTAGTGTGAAGGAAGGAGTATTTGAAGATGTGCTCGCGACTGCTTCGGTATCATCTGGTGTTGCTGTTCTAGCTATAGTTATCATAGTAGTACTACTATCACTAGTGGTGCTTGCAGATGTAGTGGTAGTGGTAGTATCTGTAGTGGAAGCAGAAGAAGAAGGAGGAGGAAGCGGAGGTAGGACTTCAGTGGAAGGAGTCGGCGTCGGTGCTGGCTTTTCCGATGTTGTTTCTTGCTTTGTTTGTTGAAGTTCTTTTAGATTTTGCAGCTTAAGCTCTCGTAGGATCTTCGGCGTCAGTATCTTGTGAAGACTAAATTTCATGGAGGAAAAGATTTGAGGAGCCAGTCGATTCTGTCCCAAGGTTGGGGGCTGTAGATTCGTTTGCAATCGGGCTCACTGGAATTGAGGATATCGACATAGCCGACTGGGAAGCTGAAAGGTTTAACAGAGAAGGGACCCTATTCTGAGTGAAGATGAAGATGCTGACAATGTTAAAAGATTCCAACGTCTTTCCTGGATATTTTTCCTTTTCAAACCGTCGGGACCTGACACTGGTTTCCTCTTCTAACTCCTCACTGCCGCCCCCAGCCTCGAAGCTATCTACCGTGAAGCGGACTGTTTTCGGTTGATCCCCTGAGGTGTAAGGGCGTCGCCGGTTTTCATCTTGGATGGCATTGAAGGTGATGATGGAGGTGAAGGTTGAGTGAACGAACGCTGGAGGCCGGGTTTGGGGGACGGTAAGGAATGAGTCTGATGCTGCAGTCGTTGCCTCGAAAGCTGAGCTGCTTGTTTAACTGAAATTGAAGACGCTGCGATAATAAGGACACCTGAGGAGAGATAGTATTTACCGTGAAGTCGTTGTCTCACCAGAAGACGTTGATGTAGCCGGTAACGATGGCGTCTGCGGTGGTGTGACTACACTTCTTAAAGAAGCACTACGTCGACCAGAGAAAAGGCTCGCGCCTTTGACCCTTTTGAAGTCAGTTTACTTATATTAATCTTTTCCCATCCTCCTTTTTTTTCTTCTTCTCACTGTCTGTCTTATCCATAAATAGTCCGTCAGTGATCTCGTCAAACGTCAACTCATATTCGGCATACTGGGCTGAATTCGGCCGTTTTTTCAGGCCGCCGATCTTTTGGGCGATTTGCCAGATATACCGTCACCGAGTTCTTCGTCTCCGTGGTCGTCCATTTGTTGACGGCTGTCGTCTGTGCTCTCACCGAAGTAGGAGACCATGTCATCGGCGTCTGATATGGAAGGACAACTGCCGAAAGAAAAAAAAAAAAATACGGTTTCTGTTAAAATTTTGGATTTAATAAAATGAATACGAGAAAGAATTTTCGAACAGAAACAAATTTTCTTGTAAGCAGAAATAAAAAGAGAACAGTTAGAGAAAAAAGAAGGATATAAAAGAAAGAAGAGGAGGTCTAAAAAGCGAAAGAAATAGAAACGAAGAGTAAGGAGAGAGTTGAAAAAAAAATAAACAAACAATATAGAGATAGAACGAAAAAAGTGAGGCGCCTAGAAAAATTATACAGTTCTTACTCATGAAAATATCAACAAATTACTTATTATTTACATCATATTATATACATCATATTATATACATAATATCAAAACTTACTTAAAATTGTTCAGTTCTGTGTAAAAAAAATCATCGGTTTTGATTGTTTTATCTATATTCTTAAATATAGAAAATTCTGTGGATCAAATCTTAAAACATTCTTTATAAAAAAAAACCTGTTTTAAGTACTTTTAGGTGAAGCATTTATTAAAAAAACTCTATTGGAAGAAAAAAGCAATACTAATAAATAATGTATTAACAGTCATTTATTTGGCTTAAAAATTTATAAAGTTTTTCAGACGATCACCTTGCACCACATATCTCGCCAACATAATGCCAAGTCTGAAATCTAGCTGATACCTTAGGACAAATGTTTAGATATTTAATGAAAAGCGACATCGTCGAGGGGCAGGTTGCCTTTTCAAAGCAAATGAAAAAAGCTTGAGAGAGAAAGAGCGAAATTTTACTAAGTTAATACCAATTTTGGAAGAATTCCCTTTACTGGAAAAAATGTATAAACAAATGAATGTGAAAGACACAGTTTTGGTCCACTGAAAATTCAACAAATTCATAACATGATGCCCGATTCGTCGAAGGTCCTCCTCCATACTAAGCGACTGAAATAATTCTTTGAATCATGGATTCAACAGGAAATTCCCCACAATCTGATATCTTTCTGAGGATCCCAGAGAGAAAAAAATTGAAATGCGATCTCTTCAAAAAAACCGCTTTTCAGACACCGTAAATTACCAGCGTGACAACATGTCGATGAGTTAACTATCAAACAAATGAAAAAATGATTTTAACATGTAAAATACGATTTCAACAAGTTAATACCAATTTTGAAAAAGATTCCATTTACTGGAAAAAATGTATAAAGCAGTGTTTGAAGGACCCAGTTTCAGGTCCACAGAAAATTCCAACAAATTCACTAAAATGATGCCCGTATCGTGAGGTCACTCCTCCATACCAAGCGACTGAAATAATTCTTTGAATCATGGGTTCAGCAAATTCCCACAATCTGATATCTATTTCGAGATAAGAGGAAAACATCTTACGAAAGAGAGTAAAGCCAGGTGAAGTGACCATTTGACTGCAAAATGAAAATTTAACATGTGGCGTTTTCGAGTTTCCCAAAAAAAAAAATTTAAAACCCTTTTCCATGAAAAAACACTTAAAAAGGGAAATTATAAGCGGTTCTTTGATCATGGATTCAGCAGGGAATTCCCACAATCAAAATTTTTGGGGGTTTTTCCCCGAAAAAAAATTTAAATTTTTTCGGGGAAAAAAATTAAAACTAAACCCCTTTTTGGAAAAAGGGGAAAGGAATTCCCCAAAGGGGGGTTTTTTAAAAACCCCAAAAAAAATTTTAAACCCAAAAAACCCAAACAGTTTTTCAACCCAAAAAAAAAATGAAAATGTAAAACAGGTTTAAAAAACCCAAAAAATTATGGAAAAAATTGAAAATTTTAAAAAACCCCCTTTTGGAAAATTCCCCAAAAAAAAAAATCTTTTGAAGGAAAACCCCCAAAAAACCAAAATTCCCTAAAAGGAAAAGGGGAAATCCCCTTTTTTAAACCCGAAAAAATTTTAAAGGAAGAAAAAAAACCCTTTTCAAAAAATTTTAGAAAAAAAAAAAAATTTTTAAAAATTTAAAATTTTAAATTTCAAAAAAAAAAAAATTAAGCATTTTAAACAAAAAAAAAATTTTATGATTTCAGAAAGGGTTCCCCCAATTAAAAATTTTAAAATTTTTTAAAAAAAAAAATTTAAAAATTTAAAAAGGAAAAAAAAAAATAAAGGTTTTTAAAAAATTTTTCCCAAACGGGTATGCGAAGGGGTTTTTATTAAAAAATAAAAAGAAAAAAAGGGAAAAAATTTTTAAAAAACCTTTTAAAAGTTCCCGGAAAAAAAACCAGGGAAAAAGCAAAAGGTTTTGAAAACCCAAAAAACCAAAAAAAGGCAAAATTCCCAAAAAAAAATTAAATTCCCTTTTTTAAAAAAAAAATTTTTTTATTAAAAACCCCAAAGGGGAAAAAATTGAAATCCCCAAAAATTTTAAATTTTAAAAACCTTCAAAGGGAAAATTTTAATTTTTTAAAAAATTTTTTGTAAAAAAGAAAATTTTAAAAAAGTTAAAAGGGGGAAAAATTTCCTTTTAAAATTCAAATTTTTGAAAAAAAAAGGGGGGGAAAAAAATAAAAATTTTCCCCCTAAAGACCCTTTTCCCCCCGTTTTAAAAAAAAAGTTAAAATTTTTTTTTAAATTTTAAAAAAACCCCCCCAAAAAAAAAAATTTTTAAATTTAAAAATTTTTCCCCCCTTTTTCCCCACCCGACAAAAAATTAATAGGTTTGAAAAACCCCTCTTAAACAAAGAAAAGGGAAAAAATTTTTAAAGGCCTTTTTAAATTTAAAGAAATTTTTAAAACCCTTTTAGGAATGGAAAAAAAATTTTAAAAAAAATAAAAGGAAATTCAAAAATTTGAAATTCCAATTGAAAGGGTCCCCTACAAAAAATTTTTAAACCCTTTAAAAAAACCCCCGAAAACCCTTTTTAAAAAATTCCCCCCGGGGAAAAATTTCCCCCCCCAAAAAATTTTTTTTTTGAAAAATTCCCCAACGGATTTGGGGGGTTTTTTAAAAAAAATAAAAGGATCTTTTAGGAAAAATTTTAAAAAATTTTGGGAAAAATTTTTTGAAAAATTTAAAAAAAAAAGAAAATTTTATAAAAACACATAAAATTTAAAATTTAAAAGGGAAACCCCCTTTCAAATTTAAAATTTTTAAAAGGGAAAATTTTCCCCAAAAAAAAAAAACGTTCCCCGAAAAAAAAAACAGGGAAAATTTTTAATAAAATTTTAAAACCCAAAAAACGCTTTTGAGGGCCCCCAAAAAAATTTTGGGGAAAAAACCCAAAAATTTTAAAAATTTTAAAAATTTGGGAAAATGGTTAAAAAAATTTAAAAAGCCCCCCCGGGGAAAAAACCCCTTCACAAAGTTAAAAAATTTTTATTTCAAAAAAAATTTAATTTTTTTTTTGGAAAAAATTCCCAAAATTAAAAAAAAGTTTCCCTCCCCCTTTTCGAAAATTCTTAAAAAGGGAAAAAAAACTAACACTTTATCAAAAAGAAAAAAAAAATTATAAAGAAAATTTTTAAAAAATAAATTTTAAGGAAAGGGGGAAATTAAGGATTTTAAAAAAAAAAAATTTTCCCCATAAACGTTTAAAAATTCCATTTTAAGAAAATTCAAAAAATTTTAAAAGGTTAAAAAAATTTTAGGGGCCCCTAAAAAAAAATTTTAAAGCCCTTTTTTTCCTTCCCACGCAAAATCTTTTGTTAAGGGGTTCCCCAAAATAAAAGCTTTAACCCAAAAAAAAATTTAAATTCCTTTTGGAAAATTTTAAAAGTAAAAACCCGGTTTTGGACAAATTTTTCCAAAAAAACCAAAAAAATTTATTTGAGCATTTACATCGTCGAAATTCTATCCAGGGTGAAAAAATTTTTGATCATGATTAAGGAATTCCCCATTGAAATCATTCTAGGATCCCGGAAAATGAAATCATCTTCAAAAAACCCCTTTAAAACCCCAATTTTACCAAAGGATAAAATGGTTTGTGAAAAATTTTTTTAAAAAAAATAAAAAATTTTAGAACATGTATGGAAAGTTAAACAATAACAATTTGGAAGATCTTACGAAAAAATGAAAACTTTAAAAAGAACATTTGCCATGGAAAATTTCCCAAAATCACAACATGATTACATTTCTGAGTCCTAAAACAAAGATGAAATAATCTTTGACCATGATTCAGGAAATTCCCCATTGATACATTTCTGAAGGCCCAAGGGAAAAAGTTAATGAATTCTTCGAAGAAACCGCTTTCAACATAAATCCAGGGGAGAGCAATGAAGGGAGGCTGTATTTAAAACAAAAAATTTAAAATGAACACAATTCCAAAGTTAAATTTTTAAAATCCATTTCCAAAAAATGCATAAAACAGTGAATTGTGAAACACATTTCCAGTCCAATTGAAAATTCAACAAATTATAACATAATTGCCCTAGGCCAGTTTTCTCCAGACAACCAAAATTCTTTGACCATATTCAGCAGAATTCCCACAATCTAATATCTATTATGGGATCCCCCAGGAAAGTTAAATGACTTTACAAACCCTTTTTGAGACTAAATTGAGGGAAGCAGAATCGTCAGGGCAGGTTTCGTACAAAAGCAAATAAAATGCGTGAACATGTCAGAGAGGATTTCCACATTAAAAATGAAGTATTTTCTGGGAAAAAAAGTATAAAGGAATTTAAACCCATTTTGGCCAATAAAAAACAAATTATAAAGATCCCCGTATCGCGAAGGCTCTCTACCAAATTCACTAAATGATCGACCCTCGTCAAGGAATTCCAATCAACTATTAAAGGATCAGAAAGGGAAAAAGAATTTCTCCAAACAAAGCTTTGAAATAAATTCGGAGAAAACATTGAAAAGCAGTTCCATTAAGCAAATAAAATGTTTTAAAAGTGAGACTCAACAAGTTAAACAATTTTGAAGATTCCAACGGAAAAATTTAAAAGATTATTGAAGAACAGTTTGGATGAAACAACAATTTAAAATGGATTCCAATCCTTATAAAGCTGAAATTTCTTTAACCCCGGAAAAAACCCCCAACGAATTTTAAAACTAAAGGGAAAGGGGGGAAAATTGAAATGGGTTTTTAGCAAACCTTTAAACCCTAAATTAGCGGAAGGGACATCGTCGGGGGCATTTTTCAAAAAAATGAAAATTTTAAAAAAAAATTTCCCCTTAAAACCTTTGAAGAGATTCCTTTACTGGAAAAAAAAAAAGCAGTGAATTGTGAAAGACAGTTTCGTCCCGAAAATTCCAACAAATTCACTAAAAGCCCCGTATCGTCGGTCCCCCCTCCCCAAAAAAAAAATAATTCTTTGATCGGATTCCCAAAAAAAAAT
>CAHIKZ030004489.1:0-52500 GCA_903632075.3 Acanthosepion pharaonis
CAAATATTCAATAGTCTTGTGAGCAGCATGTGAGGGGCGCATTATCTTGCATAAAAACAATGGCCATTCTGAAGGCAACTCTTTGCCTTTTCATCCATGGTTCAAGATGCTCCTTCATAAATGCTATGTATGCATCAGCAGTCATTTTTTGACGCCATCTGGTACCTCCATGGGCCCACTAATATTTTTCCAATAATACCACCTAGATCTTTATGACTCCACCGCCTTTGTTGGCGTCTCAAACACTGATGGCAATTCTGTTCGTTCATTAACCAGCCTTTGCACCATCTATCTGGTCCATCAAGGTTGCTCGAGTTTCATCTCAGAACAAAACTTTAGAGAAGTCAATCTTCATATTGTCTCAGCCCATTTCAATCGATTTTGAATGTGATTTCTCGTCAACGGAGGCTTTGATACAGGTTTGACTGCTGTTGCTATTTCCTAGATACCAACACCCAGTACTTTAGACACAGTAGGATCCCCAATGCAACTGAAAAGCTCTTGGCTGGTAAGTCCAGGGTTCTTTGGCCCTCGTTTAAGTCGTGTGATGAGACGACGGAAATAACCCTCGGCTTGCCTTTATCTGCCCTTTTGTGTACTTGGGTAGGGTTAAGGGTGAACTTTTTCACTGTTTGATGACACCTCCTATCATTTTAGAAATTGAAATTTCTAGTAGATTTAGCTTTGATAGTTCTGAGGTGATAGTTTTCTTTTAGCACATTTAAACTGCTTTTATGGCTCATCTTTTTACTAAATTTTACACGTTTCTAATAATTTGGCATGCTCAAATCACTGTGCTGATAACAAATATGGCGCCAGTTTGTTTACATTGCGCGGATCAGGTCAAAAATTTCAGTGATTGCGCAGGTCAGTGTTGCCAATACTGGGTGAAAATTTTCTGTGATTGAATGGACGATTTTGAAATATAAAAAAAGTTAACTTGATAATAATTTGGCATGCAGTGTGTATATATATATATATATATATATATATATATATATTTATTCAAGATGACAAACAAGGAATGATCTTTTAGTTATTTTATTTACATACAAGATAATCTAGGTTTAGATTTAGTAAGTGTAAATATTGTCCAAATGTTTTGAGATGAAGAGCTTTCAATAAAACTTCTGGTCATCATTCTCTTCCTTTAGTATCCTTGCAGATCTCAGCAAAATGCCATAGTTGGTAAAGTCTCAGCCCATTATTAGATTTCAAACTCATCCACTTTTCATTCCATTGTGCCTACTATTGTTAGTATGATACTAATTTTCATATCTGTCTAGATTTTGCAGATGAGACATTGTAATTATTTACATTGTTCATACTGTTCATCTTTATTTCCATATTCACAATGTTTCGGCTGTTGTACACTCTGGCCTTCTTCAGAAGATTGGAATTTCAAACTGAGTGCTAGAGAAAAGCAATAATAACAACAAAAATTGCAAAATGAGCTCTGGTAAAAAATGGTTACTGAGGCCTTTTAAGTTTTTAAGTCCCAAAAATTTATACACTGATGTCCTCTAGGACACACGGCCCAATGGATAAAAGTTTTGGTTGAATCCAGTCACTTAACCCAAATATTTGTGAGTTCAATACCTGGTTACTGCAGTGGTGAACAAAAACTTAGAGAATTGAGTTAAAGAGGCATGGCATGTGGAACGAGAACAGTCTACTCCTGTGAACGAAATAAAGGGTTCAGTTCAAAATTCCAATCATCTGAAGAAGGCCTGAGCGTACAACAGCCAAAACATCATGAATATGGCCATAAAGATTAGGACAACAGTCCAAACAATGTAAATACTAATTTTCATATTCTACATTCAATAAGCCATTATTTATTCTTTCCTTTAAAAATTACAACACGGTTAATTTATTAAATGTACGCCTATTTTACAATGCGAGGCTGAATTCAAATTCCAGTCAAGTTGTGTGAAAGTGAAGTGAATGTAACAAAGTACCCTTGGGAAAGGTATGAATCCATTTCATCTTCCACCCCAGCTAAGGGTTAAATAGTAGGGCAAACTGGGATCTGTAACCAACTAGGAGTAGGACAACTCTGAATTCAAAACTCAGCCACAGGAAGCTGTACAAAGATGGTTAAACATGGGATGCAGTTCTTCTTCTATGTGCCCTGTCCCTTCAGAACATTGGCAATCATGGCTCTCCACAACTTCCTGTCCTTTGTAGTTCTTAATAAATTTTGTCTTTTTTCCATGTTTCTGAAACCCTGCTCTGCCATCCATTCACTCAAGCTTGCTAGGTAGGTTATGTGTTACTTCCCTCTGTCTCGGATGCTTTCAATCTTGTCCTGTGAGTATCAAATTTCCCAAGTCCTCTTTCTTCATTATGTGCCCTAGAAATGTCAACTGTTTCTTCCTGAAGTATAAGCATCCTTCTTGTTGCCATTGTCTCTATAACAATGTCTCACATTTTCAGTTCATGGTATTCTCAGCATCATTCTGTAGAACCACATTTCTGTTGCTTCAAATCTCTTTATCTGTGAAGAGATTGTCCAGCATTTACTGCCATATAGGAAGATTGATAAAACATGATAGACTTCAACAACTATGGATGATCCTATGGGAAAGCAATCATCCTGAATGCTGTTGACACCAACAGGTATTGAGTCCAAGGAAGGTGGTGATGTGCCTATTTTATAGCTAAATGAGTTACATACTTTTTACTGGTACTTGAAGTACAAGTCATGATTTGAAATACTGAAAGATCAATCGTACATTGGATGGTGGCTGAAGTAAGTGCATATTTGACATTGTCACCAATCGTTGGTATTCCAGTAGAAAAAGAATCAAAATTTCAAATACTAATTGTTGTAACCTAGGAAAAGTACTGAATAAAATCATCACATGAAGGTTGATAAGGAACAATAATACTTAGGACAAGAACAACACATATAAGATTCGCCAGCAGTGCGTAGAAGAAATAGTCAACTGCTAGAAGTGAGTTAATTGAATTCCATAATGAATCTCCAAATGCAGACCAACATACAGTATTCACTACTGCATTCATGTGAATGGGGACATACCCATTATCGTCTGTAGGTATGCTACAACACTAATATAGATACTGACACTACTTACCTCTTAGTATTTAGTAAGCTTAGCTTAGTCTGGCACAAGTCTACAAATGTGAAGCATCAAGTGAGCCTTGAAATCATTATATTGTAATCATTGTCTGCTCGATCCACCATGAACCAGCAAAATATTCAGCAAAGACTGAACTCACTCTACCCATAAACAAACCTGTAAGACAAGGTGGCTAACCATCTGACTACAAGAGGAAGCTCAGGTTTCTCACCCTACTCTGTTTGTGAGTGAGTGAGAGAGAGAGAGAGATTATTTCCAGTTTCATAGTCACGGGGAGGAGGGGGTTGAAGCAGGCAGCATTAATGATAGTTCCACTCCCAGTCAGGCATGTGAGCTATTTTCTGGCAAAGAATGCACTTCTTGTTGGTATCCAATCTGATTAGCCTCTAGTTAGTGAAATGGTCTTAAAAAAGGAAAAGAAATGTAAAAGGAAATAATAAAGTAGCAAAAGAATAAAAGAAAAAAAAGGGAAAAAGAAAAGAAAAAGGAAGAAGTGGAAGGAAAAAGAAGAGAAAGAAAAGTAAAACGAAATGGAAGAAAGAAAAAAGAAATAAAAAAGAAAAAGAAATAAAAAAGAAAAAGAAAAAAGAAAAAGAAAAAAGAAAAAGAAAAAAGAAAAAGAAAAAAGAAGAGAGAAAGAAAAAGGAAAGCAAGAAAGAAAGCAAAAGCGAAAGAAAAAGTAAGAAAAAGAAGAATAGAAAGTTAAAAATAAAAATAAAAAAGGAATAAAAAAGAAAGAAAAGAAAAAACAGCACAGATGAAAGAAGAGCAAAAAGGAAAGAAGAAATGAATGAACAATACAATTTTCTTTTAACTTATTTTTCTCTTTTAAATTATCATTGAATCACAGTTTGGGCTTCAGGCAGAAAAAAAAAATTCTAGAAAATTTTAAGTGGTATAAAAGAAGAAAAATTAAAACAGCAATATATAAAAGTTCATGGCAGACAATTGATATTTGATGACCGTAATTATCCCTTAAAAAGATTAAAAAAAAAGAATATTTAAATACAAATATAGCAAACAGAATCAATGTTCTTTCAAAGATTAAAGTGGCTTGGCTTAAACAACTTACAAGATCATCATTAACTTTTCTTCTCTTACTCTTTAGGGTCTTATTAACATCTTTTATGTACCATGTCCCTTCAATATGTAGTTGATCATGGATCTCCACAACTTTCTGTCTCTTGTAGCACTAAGTAATGTTTGCCTCTTTACTATCCCTCTTAGTCCAAGGTTGACCATCCATTTACACAAGTATATAAAAGAGTTATAAAAACAAAAGTAAGTAAATCCAATAAAATAAATGGTATATTGATGGATTTGGTTTTTTTAAGGCTTATCAACTTTTGTAGGTTACTTAAAGTCGAACATCATATTTCTAGATCATAAGAATAAGTCTTTGTTTTGTAAGTGAATATTGTGTTAACAATTTTTGGGGTGATAATGATGATTCTCAGGTACAAATCCTATTATTTGACCTATAGGTGGAGGGAGAAGAGGTGGATTCATGCCTTTCCCAAAGGTATTTATGCATATGTGAATGTAATGAACCTGACTAGAATTTGAACATGGCTCTCTGATTTATCATTCTGAGTTGCTATCGAACACACCACCCACACATCTAAGCTTACAACACCTGCCATTCCTAATTGGTCATCCATCGAGGTACTGACCAGAATCAGTGTTGCTTAACTTTTGCAATTTTATGAGAATCAGTGTTTTAATGTAATATGGTTGTAAGCCTGGATAATCTGGAGTTATTAGTAGTTGAAAAAGGCCAGTAAACTCTTGGTCACGATGACTTGTGACTTGGTGCTCGAACAACTTCAAGAGCTTCTGGAAGGTTGCTTAACTTCAGTGATCGTACAAGAACAGGTGGTTCAACATGATATAGTCATAAGACAAACAGTAGAAACAAAATTTTAATTTAACATAAGATGTGTTTTTTTCTGATTCTTTAGTGATGATTTGCAAAGAGGAAATCATACAATTTCTAAGGAAAAGACATTTTATTTATTATTATTATTATTATTATTTAGATGAGTATCTTCATTTTGACTATTTTTGAGATCAGAGCATTTTAGACACATTGGGATCAGAGCATTTTAGACACATTGGGATCAGAGAATTTTAGACACATTGGGATCAGAGCATTTTAGACACATTGGGATCAGAGCATTTTAGACACATTGGGATCAGAGCATTTTAGACACATTGGGATCAGAGCATTTTAGACACATTGGGATCAAAGAATTTTAGACACATTGGGATCAGAGCATTTTAGACACATTGGGATCAGAGCATTTTAGACACATTGGGATCAAAGCATTTTAGACACATTGGGATCAAAGCATTTTAGACACATTGGGATTAGAGCATTTTAGACACATTGGGATCAGAGCATTTTAGACACATTGGGATCAGAGCATTTTAGACACATTGGGATCAGAGCATTTTAGACACATTGGAATCAAAGCATTTTAGACACATTGGAATCAAAGCATTTTAGACACATTGGAATCAAAGCATTTTGGACACATTGGGATCAGAGCATTTTAGACACATTGGGATCAGAGCATTTTAGACACATTGGAATCAAAGCATTTTAGACACATTGGGATCAAAGCATTTTAGACACATTGGGATCAGAGCATTTTAGACACATTGTGATCAAAGCCTTTTAGACACATTGGGATCAAAGCATTTTAGACACATTGGAATCAAAGCATTTTAGACACATTGGGATCAGAGCATTTTAGACACATTAGGATCAGAGCATTTTAGACACATTGGAATCAAAGCATTTTAGACACATTGGAATCAAAGCATTTTAGACACATTGGAATCAAAGCATTTTAGACACATTGGAATCAAAGCATTTTAGACACATTGGAATCAAACATTTTAGGGAATCAGAGCATTTTAGACACATTGGGATCAAAGCATTTTTTTAGACACATTGGGATCAGAGCATTTTTTGGAATCAGACATTTTAGGGAATCAAAGCATTTTAGACACATTGGAATCAAAGCATTTTAGACACATTGGGATCAGAGCATTTTAGACACATTGGGATCAGAGCATTTTAGACACATTTGAATCAAAGCATTTTAGACACATTGGATCAAAGCCTTTTTAGACACATTGGGATCAAAAGACATTTGGAATCAAAGCATTTTAGACACATTGGGATCAAAGCATTTTAGACACATTGGGATCAGAGCATTTTAGACACATTGGAATCAAAGCATTTTAGACACATTGGGATCAAAGCATTTTAGACACATTGGGATCAAAGCCTTTTAGACACATTGGGATCAAAGCATTTTAGACACATTGGGATCAAAGCATTTTAGACACATTGGAATCAAAGCATTTTAGACACATTGGAATCAAAGCATTTTAGACACATTGGGATCAGAGCATTTTAGACACATTGGAATCAAAGCATTTTAGACACATTGGAATCAGAGCATTTTAGACACATTGGGATCAAAGCATTTTAGACACATTGGGATTAGAGCATTTTAGACACATTGGGATCAGAGCATTTTAGACACATTGGGATCAGAGCATTTTAGACACATTGGGAAGAGCATTTTAGACACATTGAACAAAGCATTTTAGACACATTGGAATCAAAGCATTTTAGACACATTGGAATCAAAGCATTTTGGACACATTGGGATCAGAGCATTTTAGACACATTGGGATCAGAGCATTTTAGACACATTGGAATCAAAGCATTTTAGACACATTGGGATCAAAGCATTTTAGACACAGAGAGCATTTTTAGACACATTGTGATCAAAGCCTTTTAGACACATTGGGATCAAAGCATTTTAGACACATTGAATCAAAGGATTTTAGACACATTGGGAAGAGCATTTTAGACACATTAGGATCAGAGCATTTTAGACACATTGAATCAAAGCATTTTAGACACATTGGAATCAAAGCATTTTAGACACATTGAATCAAAGCATTTTTAGACACATTGAATCAAAGCATTTTAGACACATTGAATCAAAGCATTTTAGACACATGGAATGCATTTTAGACACATTGGGATCAAAGCATTTTAGACACATTGGGATCAAAGCATTTTAGACATTGGAATCAGAGCATTTGGGAATCAAAGCATTTTTAGACACATTGGAATCAAAGCATTTTAGACACATTGGGATCAGAGCATTTTAGACACATTGGGATCATTTTAGACACATTTGAATCAAAGCATTTTAGACACATTGAATCAAAGCATTTTAGACACATTGGGATCAAAGCCTTTTAGACACATTGAATCAAAGCATTTTAGACACATCAAAGCATTTTAGACACATTGGGATCAGAGCATTTTAGACACATTGGAATCAAAGCATTTTTAGACACATTGGGATCAAAAGCATTTTAGACACATTGGGATCAAAGCCTTTAGACACATTGGGATCAAAATTTTAGACACATTGGGATCAAAGCATTTTAGACACATTGGAATCAAAGCATTTTAGACACATTGAATCAAAGCATTTTAGACACACATTTTGGAATCAAAGCATTTTAGACACATTGGAATCAAAGCATTTTAGACACATTGGGATCAAAGCATTTTAGACACATTGGGATCAGAGCATTTTAGACACATTGGAATCAAAGCATTTTAGACACATTGGAATCAAAGCATTTTAGACACATTGGAATCAAAGCATTTTAGACACATTGGGATCAAAGCCTTTTAGACACATTGGGATCAGAGCATTTTAGACACATTGGAATCAAAGCATTTTAGACACATTGGAATCAAAGCATTTTAGACACATTGGGATCAGAGCATTTTAGACACATTGGAATCAAAGCATTTTAGACACATTGGGATCAAAGCATTTTAGACACATTGGGATCAAAGCATTTTAGACACATTGGAATCAAAGCATTTTAGACACATTGGGATCAGAGCATTTTAGACACATTGGGATCAAAGCCTTTTAGACACATTGGGATCAGAGCATTTTAGACACATTGGAATCAAAGCATTTTAGACACATTGGAATCAAAGCATTTTAGACACATTGGAATCAAAGCATTTTAGACACATTGGGATCAAAGCATTTTAGACACATTGGAATCAAAGCATTTTAGACACATTGGAATCAAAGCCTTTTAGACACATTGGGATCAAAGCATTTTAGACACATTGGGATCAAAGCATTTTAGACACATTGGGATTAGAGCATTTTAGACACATTGGGATCAAACCCTTTTAGACAGTTTGATCTCAAGTATCTTTAATGCTTTCATCTCAAAGTGTCTAAAATGGTTTACAACAGTCTACATGTTTTAAGAAGAACAGTCTTTTTCAAGAACCACAGAATTCATTAAACATTATTATTGTTTCATGCTCCTGCAATTACATGTTCACACTATGAGGTCCTTGCTAAAGACAATCTGACACTAAAATCTCCAGCACTTCCCTCAGTATCCTCTTAGCAACACTGTAGACTGTACAGTCACAACACATTCTCAAATTATAATAACAATCAACCTAAGTTGACAAATCCTACTAAAGAAAAATTGTACCATCTACAATTTGAGCACAGTAGTGGCACACTAGCTAAAAAGTGGTTTCTCTAATGGAAACAATGGTCACAGGTTCGATTCCCGTCAAAGGCACAATTCCTCTTTTACAGGAGGCATAAAGCCATATCACAATTAAACACCGGTTCCCAGAAAATTATTGAAGTGAAGCAATTTTGAGCCTGGTGAGTATCTAGATGGGTGATTGTATGAGAATACCATTTGCTGTAAGCTTTGATGTGCAGGTGGTGTAATGGATAATGGCTCAGAATTATTAATCAGAAAGCTGAGTTCCAATACTAGTTAGGTTCATTATATTTACTTATGTGTAAATACTCTTGGGAAAGGTATAAATCCACCTCTTCTTTCCCAGCTATGGGTTAATTAGTAAGACTTGTATCACTAAATCCTTATTATCTCAAAAAAAATTCTTACAATCTAAAAATATTTTCTGGCTTTAAATAACCTACAAAGAGTTGATAAGCTGTAGAAAACAATCAATCAATGAAATACGGATTAGCTGTACAAAGTGAGGGATCAGTTTATATGTTGATTGTAATATAGAATTTAAACCTCACTTTATATCCACATTATGATTCTTGTTTATCAAATTCTGATTAGACATGAATCCACCTCTTCTTCCCCAAGCTATGGGTTAATTAGTAAGGCTTGTATCATTAAATCATTATTATCTCAAAAAATAAATCTTACAATGTAAAAATATTTTCTGTCTTTAAATAACCTGCAAAGGATTGATAAGCTATTGAAAAAGAATGAATCAAAATCTTTAGTAGGACTTCTCAATCTAAGCCGGTTGTTATTAGTTTCAAGAAAATAAAAAACTGGGATAGCACCTCCAACATTTTTAGGGATTAAAAATAAAGTATTTAATAAAAACAAATAATGAAAAAAAAAAAAATCCTTTAAAAAAATAACGTTGTTTACATTTTGGGTGATGAAACTGAAGCTAGCTGATATAGATTTGAAGAAAGTCCCAACAAGAAATGTGCTTTCCTTAAATAGGTAATTCAAACTTTGCTATGTCAAGATAGTCTCTGTGGCCAAACTGGCAGTGCCACACTGACTAATAAAGCAATTTCCCTGATGGAAAAGTGATACATGTTTGATTCCTGTTGGAAGCACAATTTTTTCTTTAGTTGGACTTCTCAATTTTAGCTGATTGTTATTAATTTTCCTGTTTAATAAAGTAAAAAACAAGGAGAGCAACTCAAACATGTGTACCCACTTAAAATAATGTTTATAGTAATAAGATATATATCAAAATCAACTAACACTCAACAAAATTTATTATGAATATAGCAAGAACATATTAAAGTGCATATAACATTTAATGCCTTTTACATTTCTATCAATTTTCAATCAGCTCCCTTATATTCAAATGCTCATTCCATAACTACGACAGATAAATTTTAAAATTCTAAAAACTATAACAGAGCCCATTTGCATGCGTTTTGAAAAACTACTTTGTAATTAACCCTTGATCTTAGAAAATGTCAAAAGTACTCGGCTTAAAAAAAAATACAGTGTCCTCCTTGATGAATGTCATTTTAACATCAAGAAACTGATTAGATAACTGGAAAGGATCAGCATAAAAATAAGTAGACCCAATATGTCTATATTATTCAATGAAACATGTTTGAATGAAGATATATATATATATATATATATATATATATATATATCATACTAAAATTATAAAAACCCAGGTTGTGTGTGTGTGTGTCTGTTCATTTTATATATTGGATCGGATTTCCTACATTTTCAACCGATTTCAACAAAACTTCACAGGACTGCGTAAAATTACCTTGCCGTGGTTTTGACAGTGCCAAAAATTGGAAAAACACAATTGTTTTTGCACAAAATCAATTTGAAAATACAATTAAGAGGCATCGCTGTCACGAGAATGAAAGGGGGACAACTCATATTGAGTTATACTTATTATAAAACCCAGGTTGTGTGTGTGTGTGTGTGTGTTTATATATGGGATCAGATTTCCTACATTTTTCAACCAATTTCAACAAAACTTTTTCTTATTGTCTTGCACATTTTTTTTATTTTTACATTCAGAATGCTTTAAAAATTCCATTTACAAGACAATTGTTTATAATAAAATTCTATTCAATCGGTAGATTCATAACGATTGAAAACAATTCATAAAAAAAAAACTAATTAAGACATGCGTGTCCATCAACTTTAAGCAATAATCTTTGTCAACTTTATTTTTCAGTCTTTATGATGGTCGATACTTGATCTATCTCTTACTGTTACATCCCTGGGCAATGCCAGGTTCTACTGCTAGTATATATATATATATATATATATATATGGGATAACAATATATAATATTTTTATATATCATGAATAATTTTAACAGAAAGAAGTATGAAAAGTGTAAAAAGTTTTTTGTCACACATTTTATCTTTAAGACTTCATCAGACTAAGTTTATGTTTACGTTGATGCAACTACAAATGCACACAAGTAAGAGATGCTGAGAATTTTAAATTTAAAAATATATTTTTTAACGTGTGTTTTGCATATAATTGAACTGATTTCATTTAGCTTCTTTTTGTTTTCATCATTTTTGTTATTAAATCTCCCAAATTGTGATAACAGAAGATCTACCAAGAATGATGAAATGTTGTAAGAATCTGAATGTGAATTTACTGTGGATGACATAGTGATTAAAGCACTTTCTAAACATTTCTGTCTATATATATATATATATATATATATATATATATATATATATATATATATATGCGCTTAATGTCACAAATTGTTACACAGTGCAATTTAGACACATTTAAAAAAAGAAGCAAACTTTAAATGAAGGGGACAAATAAAAACAAGGTCTTACTTGTAACATCTCCAATGATATATTTTAGATCCCCATTTAGGAGGTATACCGAACTGCAACTGAATCTTGCATGCACCTTTGTGGTGAGCTAAGCAACAACTGACTATTCTCACTAATGAGCTGTCATAAGATCCACAGGGACTCCTTGAGACATTAGCCAATTCTTCCTGTCAAAAGGGAGATAGTTGCTTTCTGCATTTCTACAAGAAAAAAGGAGACTGTCATCAGGATTTAATGCAAGCATTACTGACTAAAGTAATATATATATATATATATATATATATATATATATATATATATATATATATATAGTACTTAAATAAAATAGAAGGCTTCTAATCTGAGCATGTAGATCAACATTTACCTATATTTTTGTGAAGATTAAAGTGGGGTATCAGTTTCTTAATTCAAAGAATTTTTTTGTGAGATTAAAAATTGTGGCAGATAAACAATATTTGATGATAAGGACAGGTTTTCATTAATTAATAGATGCATTAATAACACAAAATTCATTCAAAGATGATTCTTTTTTTATATTAAATAGAAAAAGCAATTGTATCTTGTGAGGATCAAAACTGAACATATGCACACACACACACACATGTACACGTACATATATACACACACATGCATGCATACACATATATACAAGGGGGAAACAAATATTTGTACACATACAAATTTTTAATTTATTGTATTTCAAACTAATGAATAAACCTACTTTTTATATAATTAACTGTACACAGATGCATAATAACTAAATATGCATAGAAACAGAAAAAAAATTTGATTTAATACAAATCTTGTTTATCCATTTTAGTGGGTGAAAAAAGTATTTGTACAATGTAAATTTTAGATTTTAAAACTTTTAAATTGCTTTAATACTCTAGATTATTCAAGTGGAATATTCTAGAATGTTCCAATAATATTATCAGTAGTTATTTTTAGCCTAAAAAATACAAACAGAACATTCTGTAATTGATATTCATGCAAGAAGGTTTTCATCGTGGCAAGAGGTACAAAATTGACAAATTCACAAAAAGAACTGATTGTTAAGCTCTGGAAAGAAGGTAAAAGTTACAAGAAAATTTGAGACAACATGAATTTTCCATTTACTACCATTAGTTCATTCATTACAAGGAATAAAATCTCAAAACTGTTGAAAACCCAAAAAGAACAAGTGCTCCACAGAAGATTTCTTCAAGATCTTCTTGGAAATTAATATGTTCAATTAAACAAAATCCAATGGTTACTCATCAAGAGTTTCAGGATGATTTGCTTTCATCAGGAATCTGTGTCACTAAACGGACAATAAGAAATGAAATTCATAGGAACAATCTAAAGTCACATTCCACTTGGAAAACTCCACTACTGTTGAAAAGACACAGAGATGCCAGGTTGAAATTCATAAGGAAAAGTCGTATTTGGAAAAAGTATTATGGACAAATGAAACCAAAATTGAGTTGTTTGGATATAATTCTAGAAATCATGTATGGAGGAAAGATGGTGATGCCTTCAGACAAAAGAACACAGTTCCAACAGTGAAATTTGGTGGTGGCAGCATCATGGTTTGGGGATGTTTTTCTGCAAAAGGTACTGGCAACATATCAGTAATAGATGGTAGAATGAATGCCACAGCATATCAAAATATTTTGGAAGCAAATTTAATGATTTCAGTTGAAAATCTTGAACTTCCTTCTGATTGGATCTTCCAACAAGATAATGATCTTAAGCACACTGCAAACTCTATGAAGAAATGGCTTACTAAAAGTAATGTAAATATCCTGAAATGGCCAAACCAGCCCCCAGATTTAAACCATATTGAGAATCTGTGGCGTTATTTGAAAATTCAAATCCAATCAAGAGCTCCAACAAACATCCTGGATCTGAAGACCATATGCGAAGAAGAATGGAACAAAATACCAACTAAAATTTGCAAATCATTAATTGAGAATTACAAGAAGCGGTTGGTTGCTGTAGAAGTGAATAATGGCTATTCTACAAAGTATTAAATGAAGATTATGTATTATTTATTTCTATTAAATCAAATTTTTTCTGTTTTCTATGCACAATTTAGTTATTATGCATCTGTGTACAATTAATTATATGAAAAGTATGTTTATTCATTAGTTGGAAATGCAATAAATTAAAAATTTGTACATGTATGAATATTTGTTTCCCCCCACTATATATATATATATATATATATATGACACACACACACACACACAGAAACACACACACCATTGCATTCTCCATATTTTATATGACACAAAAATTACAAAGCAACAGTTAGATATATATTTTTTTACTTAAATCAAAGTTATGACTGTAGTTTATACTTTATTTAATTTCAGGAATGTACTTAACTTTTTGAATCCATAGAAATTCCACAAAAGAGCTTCAAAAGTGACAGATTAAACATAAATAATTCTTGATTTAAAAAGCAGAAAATCCTTCCATAAGTTGTTCAAACCATGGATCTCATTTTGGTTGCTTTTGTTATAACTCCATTTCAGTCAATCCATTCTACAGCCTTCTTCAAGTGAATAATCTATATATAAAATTCTGTGATTTCCATTAATCTGGCTGTCACACCCTCTAAAATAGCCATACATTGACTGACTGAAACCAAATTTTGGGGAGAAATGCAAAGGTAAGTCGGTACAAAGTACAGTTGGTTTTATTAGGGTGTGTAGCTTAGTACAATAAATTTTCATTAAATTTTTGGAAAAAATTAAAAGTATTATTATTTAACATACAAAATACTTCCACTATTTTAAAAACAATTTAATGATTAAAATAACAAATTTATTATTTAATAAAAATGAAATTTTGTTTATTAAATATCTTTTCTTTAACATTTTTTGTTGAGATTGTCATTCAATTTTGACAACCAATCAATGAAATATAAAAACTTAGTGATAATTTCAACAATACTAAATACTGTGAAGATTTCAGCACATGTCAGTGTGTTGCAAAAAATTCTAGGGCATAAAAAGCAGTGGGTGGGGTTAAAAATTTTTAGCATTTCTTTGTAATTATATATAGCAGTTTACTAAGTGAGGCTTAGATGTGGCACAAGACTGATGGTATAGTGCACCCAGTGAGGATCGAACCCACTATTCAATTGTAAGTGATTGAGCAAGACAAACTAGTTAATTACATCATGTGCCCACCAAACTTTTGCCAATGGTCCCTTTTCTTGAAGATGATTCCAGATGGAATTGAAAGCTTGGGAGAAATTAATAAAGCTCCAGAGAGCATCATAATTTCTAATATTATGCCTGGAATGCATATATATATATATATATATATATATATATATATAATTCTCAAAATGTGTTTGTGTCTGATCAGATGTTGCTCATGCATTTCCACAGTTTTCATCTGATTTTGATGAAATTTTTTTTTTGTTTAATAGGTAATTCTTCAGTACCAGTTTTGAGTTCAAATTGTTGGCAATAATGGCTCTCCACTACTTCCTGTCCATTATAACTCTCAGCAACATTTTATTATTTACTATCTGTTCTTGGATATATATCTTTCATAAAAAATATATAGTTTAAAGTATTACAATAATATTATTTATTAATATACAGTTCCCTTTTCAGGGCCACCCTCCTATTCAAATTGTTAACCCCACAATTGGGGATGTGTCTCAGGTGCACTCAAATGTTGTTTCTAATATTGATTTTCAGATGGGCTGACTTTAAACCTAAACTGCTCCAAATGAACGGCAAAAATTTCCAGGTTATAATACTAGTGTATATATATATATATATATGAAGAAATATAGTTTTAAGGTGTGTTATATTTATGGGATAAAGTGGTCAATATATATATATAAAATAGCTGGCCACTCATAATAGCCAATCCCTATTGCAGACGCTTGCTCAGGCACATTTTCTTTGTTTGTTCAACACCCAGAGAGCCAACCTGTGGTTTATAGTGTAACTATGCTGAGCAGACTTTAGTTACAGTTTCTGGGAGAGAGTGTGTTATCTAGCATGATAAACAATCTGAACAAAACCAGCACGCTTAAACCTTCACTTACAATGACTTGGGACTTCATGCTAGCACAGCTATTGACAGCCCCCAAGGGTTCTGTCTATCCAGTTTCACTCACAAGGCTTAGGTCAACCCGTGGTATAGTTTTTAGGCACTTTCCAAAAGGTGCCAAAAGCTGGGTTCCAGACCGGTAACATTAAGAAGTCTCCTTCCTGACAAATCAACTGTGGTGAGATTTGAACCCAGGTCTCATGGTCAGACAGCAAACGTTCTAACCACTCAGCCATTTTTATTACAGAGTAGCAATGGTCTGTTGAAGGGAAATGCCTTCCCAAAGTAAAAGACACGTGTTTACCCATTGAAAGTTCAGGGGAAAAGAGTGATTCTTCTTGTTTGTTTTTGGCGGCAGGAACCCCTCTTTTTCTGCAGATGCGTCATTTGTTCTTTCTGTCAGAGAGCATCCTGGGAGATTTTTTTTTCTTGTATTTTTTATCTTATTTTGTGTTTTTTTTAATTTTTTATCTTATGAATTATACAATACCCACAGATATGCATATTCAAGTAGAAGCTCTGTCTTTTTAAACAGTATTTTATTATCCAACTACATCTACCAGCCTGAACCTTTGAGAAATCTTGTCAGAAAAATAAGCATCCTCCTGAGAAGATTTCTCAGATATTCAGGCCAATAGATGTAGTTGGGTAAAACTTACTGCGGAACACTACAGGTGAAATTGCAGAGTAGTTTTGACTCTCTAACACTCTAATAACCAATCTAGAAGTACTACTACTTTGAATTCAGAACTTTAGAGAAGGCAATGGGAAACCACACTTATCTCCCAAAAATAAATCATTGTAATTCACAGGAATCTATGGAGAGCCATGATGGCTTATGTTCTATGTAGGCATAGCATTAAAAATATAATATACCTAAAAAAAAAAAAAAAAAAAAAAAAAAAAGAAAAGAAAAGAAACTTAAGTTATTAAATAGATACAAAATTATACAGTAATTAAGAATCAAAAGCAAGTTTTGAAAAATATATTTGCTAAATCCTACCTGTGATATTGTGGTTTGCACAAACAGCTCATCTGAAAATAAAATGCCTCACGAATAAAAGACTAAAAAGGAACAAAAAGAAAATTACAGATATTTACTTATCAATTCATGCAGGCAAAGCCACTGGTCTGACGCATCTTTATTGAACCATCAGGTAAGTGATTTTATTGCATGAACTGGCTCTCTCTTGGGAACTCATCAGTTACACCTGGCTGTCTGAATTTCTAACACTTTTGACTTTTTGGACTGTTTAGTCTAGAATGGTAAAAAAATATATAAAAGTAAATAAAACTTGTAACAAATAAAAAAATAAAATAAACACTCTCTCAGTTATCAATGGACATATAAAAATTCTTAAACTACAAATATAATATTAAAAATATGTTTGTTGTAGTGCGATATTTATCAAATTAATCTTGCAAGGTCCTAAGAGTGACATTCCTCCATTTTGATTTTGACCGTCTTCCAGACAACGTTAAATATCCACATTAATAAATATTAAGTTAAACTTCTTCAAATATGAACACGTAACAAGTTTAGTACGATTGATTCTGATTATTAATATTATTGTTAAGCAATTATTCAGTAATCTATTTTTGAATATTAATTTAAAAAATAAACACGTTTTTTTTTATCGATATCGAAGCAGCAAGTGGCAGTAAATATAAACAAAAGAGTTATCGGCCTTGATTAACCCGCAGCCATTTTTTTCTCTCTTCAGAAATTACAATATGAATAACCGTGTCATTTCTGGCTGCATTGACCTTGAAGATTGAAGCCAGATACTGTATAATTTAACTCTGGGTCAGAGAATTTGTACAAAATGTCAGCTCAGTGAGTAATAAAGCCTGACTGTAAATAAAATTAAAACTGACAATGCACGATGTAAATGTAAAGATCAATGATTGGCTTTAAAAAAAGAACTAAAAATCTTTTAATTAAATAATTTTATTTATTCTTGCAAAAAATAATTTCATGGCCAGTAAGTAGTTTATAAATTAGAAATAAAAAAAAAACTTTTCTGTTTTTTACTATTGCTAATGACAATCGATTAGTAATTAACTAGTTTTGTAGTTAAATAATTAGCCATATAGACCAAAAATTAGTGCATTTTCCTATTCAGTTTTGTTTTCATTTGAAACCAACAACAACAAAAAAAAGGCAATACAGACTTATCAACCTAAAAATCTTATAACCTAGAAATTTAGGTCTCTAACTTCAGAAAACAGACAATTTACTAAAAACGTGAGGAAACAGATTTAAAAACAAAACAAAAAAATACAGCAGCACTGCTTCGAATTGACAGCAATTATTTCCAACGGAGGCATGTGGATCATTTCAGGACAATGTTTGGTACAATTGTACAAAAAAGTTGACCCGTGTGCCCATGCACATTTAACGGTGTTTTGAAAACATTATTCTTCGCCTTTTTTACAAATGGTATAATTTACAATTAAATAAATTTTATTATTTTGTATAAAAATTAAATACAATATTTGAAAAGTTTAAAATTAAGGATTACCATTTTTAATCTTAAATAACTTAAATATCTCTAACTGTGCACGCAAGGTCATTTTCGTACACAGTAATATCTGATGTTTTAATGTAAAAACAAACACCAATATAGTAAAAAAATTTCTTAAAAATAAAATGTTATTTTCTCAGAAATTTAACGAACCAAATCATAGCCCCATTATTCCCAAAAAACAAACGGTTTTCAAAACACATGAATTTAGAAGTGAATAGGAAGTATTTTCAATCGGTAATCCTAGGAGAAAGCTCAACACTAAAAAATATATTTACGAGGTGAATCTTGTAAAAACTAGCAGACGACCAAATAAACAGGAGACCAGGATACAAAGCTCTTAGCCGGGAATCTTCTGGCACCACTGGGTGAGTTAACAAGTCTGCAAAATAAAACAATTTTTTGAAAAAGTTGAAGTCAAATAAAAACAAAAATTACTAAAAAAATTTTTTTTTAATTCCAGTGGATAGGTGTACGAAAATTGTGTAGTGAATTCAGTTATCACTGAGCACTCCACAATTGTAGCACTGTGCCACATCTTGTGAATACCTGTAACAGTTTTACATTTGTTGGTTGAAACTTGAAAGTTACTTTCCTTATATGGAAACATTCAACATTCATTGATCAAGCAAACAGCACTACTTTTAGTTGAAAGTTAAAGAATCTTTCTATAAAAAAAAAAAAAAAAAAATTTTCAGGAAAATAAGTTTCCCAAGTTATTGCTCTTTCCAGTACTGGAGGCGGTTTCCTTCCTAACCTTTTATTTAAAGTAGTATGGAACATCAATATTTTGATTGTCATTATTTCTTCTTTGAGTTACATGTCTTCTCTATTTTAGTTTTGCTGCTGTTGGTTTGGTTTGTTTAATGGCATATCAACTCTTTATGGGTCATTTAATACCAAAATTTTATTTTCTTGTGAGTTTTGGGTTTTTTAGCTTTTTTTTCTAAAAATGTATTGCTAGTAAATTTTTATTTTTTTTTACTATGAAAATGTATTGTTGGTAATTTTTCTAATACATTTTTATATTTTCATGTTTTGACTCCATTTCAGATGTTCACTATTTGCCCATAGCTGGAACCCTAACGGGTGCTACTACCCTAGGTCAGCAATTAAGAGGTTGTTCTACACTCCTCAAAACCTCCCAGTCAGAGGCGTTGTTGCTGGATGTAGTTTATCCTCATACCCAGGATGAGTTGCTGCTGTTGAAAGTCCAAAATGTTTTTTTTAATTTTTTTACTAAATGTTCACCCAATACATGGCCTAAGAACCACTCAAGTTAGAGGGTTACTAAATGCAGTTGTTGTATGATGAAGATATATAGAATAGGTAACAGGTGACCCTAGACTTAAAGAAGTTAATATTGTAGTGTTTAGAGAAAAATCCTCTTAGGAGTCTGTTCCATGCAGTAAGAGCTCTTGGGAAGAAGCTGCCTCAATGGAACAACCTTTTTACCAATGAAATAGGAAAAAAATAATGACGGTTTATCTCTGTGCATATGGAATAGCGGGTCTGAACTTGTGGAACTAGGAAATCTAGCTCATCAGAACATTTTCCATAGAAATAGTGGTTTTTGTTATTTGGTACAGTTCTTTGTTTGTGTTGTGGTAAGAGCCAGTTACCCTCCTTACTATCATAATTGGATCGATCCTTTCATGATAAGTAGTTCTGGGTAATTATCAATGGAAGAAGAAGATGATACTATTGCCGTACACTTGTCTAGTTGATTAATGAATATTACCATCATGACTGTAGAGTTAAGTTTTGTTTCTTGCCAGACCCCACATCACAACAGTTTGTAATTGTGTGGCAGTTGATGAAGTTGGATGGTCCTCAAAGTTAGGATGCTTGCCTCCACTGATAGTTGCATAATTAAAAGAAAAACTTGTAGTTCCAACAAATAATTTATTTCATGGAAATATTTCGACTAGCTGTTGCTAGTTATGGTCACTCCCTTAATTTGAGTAAAACATTGCAAAAAAAGTGTAAACTCTGTGTAAACGTCATCAACTCATTTTTTTTCTTTTCCGTGATTTGAATTTGTAAGTATTTCTAGTTTCTTAGCACTGTTTTACTCAAATTAAAGGAGTGGCCAAGACTAGCAAGAGCTAGTCAAAATATTTCCTTGAAATAAATCATTCACTGGAACTACAAGTTTTTCTTTTAATTAAGGATGGTCCTCACTAAGACCTACAGGCTTTATTTGCTGAAACCCATTTTTAATTGATGATACAACAGTTTTCTTTTCCTCTACGTGTGTTCCTCTGCCAGAAGAAACTTAATTTGCCTTCAAATTCCTCTTCTGAATTTCATTTGCATATATGGAGACCTATACTTGACAAAACAAAGATTATTTGAAACAGAATTTTCATATGTGTACAGATATCTTCAAATAGCTTGGGGAAATAAAAGCTTGTTTCTTCTAAATTAATTTTTAAAATGAATATTGAAAGTTGCAATAATGCAGCATTTGTGAGGTGCTCTCTCAAACTCTTTATAGTGAGATTTTTCTTTCATTGTCAAGTATATAGTCTAAGTTCACACAATTTCAAAATATAAGTAAAAAATAAGTAACATTTAAGAACTGCTGTGTACAGAAGGTAATGGCAACAAACTTTGACAGCCAAATGGGTCTCAAGTCATATGCTATTTTTTGCAAACTTGGAGTGTCAAAACAATGATTTTTCCCTTGACACCACTATTATTTTAACTACCTTCACTCCTCGACAATGGTTTTTTTTTTTTTTAAAAGCAATGATTAAAATAGTAATAAAAACTAAACATATGATGAAAGTAAATTTATACATTTTTGTTTGATCACTATAATCTTAACCTATCCAAGACTAGGATTAACTATTATCTTCCCTTTCCTATCCACACAAATTGTTTCCTAACATAACCCTCTACCTAAAATGACCCCAGGCCTTGTACAGGGTGAACCTTACTGTAAAAAAAAAAAAAATGTATATAAACAAGTTTTGCTAAATTCAACCTAGAATGTTTAATATTTTATTGTATTTTTCTAATTTTGAAGAAGTTGTACATCCAAATGAAACTTGTAGACAAACTGTTTTTCTTTGTGTATATATATAAAATATTTGATAAATTCTTTTTTTGGAGAGCAGTCAAGATCTGGAAAACTGTTTGACACATCATCATGCCACTTGTATGATATACGTGTATTTAAATTGTAATATTCACAAGAAATTGCTTGATGTAGCCAACAAAAATGCTTTTTAAGCTCAACAGTTAAAAATGAGTGAATGAAGAACCTTTAAACTTGTGGACTGACACTACAGAATCTCAAACAAAGAACTGTACCAAATAACAGAAACCACATCACGAGGACTTGCAACAACAGCCACATTGATATCACAAGAAATGTTGAAGACAAGAGGATCAGGTGAAGCAATGAGTAACCTCCCTCATGGTACCAAATAACAGAAACCAAATCATTTGAAGACTTTTAGCAACAGCAACAACTAAAATGGATCGCACAGGTAACCCAAAGAATGGATCGTATATAAGAGACAAATGGTAATGGTTGCCATTTCCTTATAAAGAAACATTAGGCATTCATTGACTGAACATCTAGTACTACTTTCGGTTGAAATTTATTCAATCTTTTTATTGAAAGAATTTTTCAAGAAAATGGATTTCTCAAGTCCACTGTTATTTCTCTTTCCAGTATTGATGCGGGTTTCCTTCCTAACCTTTTGTTTGAAGTATCCTATATGTCAACATGCAAGGCAATCTTTTGACCTTAAAAAATCCCCCCAAAATAGTGGGGTGGGATCTTATACTCCAGGTATAAAACGTAAACCTTAAATTCTATGATAGTTAATTGACACTATCTTGCCTTTTTTTTTTTTTTTTTGATAATGTTGAACAAAAACATAACTGCATGTGTCTCAACAAGCCGTTTTAAGATCATATTTGAGAACAGCGAAACCAGTGAATGGTTTGCAAGGAAAAGTCATTCAGTCAACCATAATAGCCTATTGAAAACACAGCACTCACTTATGAGGTATTGTAGAGTGCGGTAGTTAATTGACAATATCCTCCCACCATTTTTTTTCATTTTAATTTAAGTGAAAAGAAAGTATATGCTTACTTAATTTATTTAATAAATTCAATACATTTTAAAATACGATTTAGGAATGTCGTCTTGTATGGTGGTGAATAGAGCCCAAAACTCACATTTTAACTTGAAAATTTAGGGGTTGTCTTATACTCCCAGTCAGCTTGTATACTAGCATATCTCTTAGACTGTCTGTCATTATTGCCGACGCTGATGTCCTTTCATCTCTGTCCATCTTCTGTGGGCTGGCAAATGAGCAGTAGCCTGATTCGCAAATGATAAGTTCTTGGGCACAAGTGGCAGGAAAACATGCCTGGTGCAAAATTGGCAGGTTGCAGATGACGCTGACATTGCCTCCCCTCGAGTGCTCCTTGTCTTTCCTCCTCGAAGTGCGCCACTCTGGCAACGCAGAGACTGCCAGCTGATCTGATTCCTTGTAAGGTTTTCCAATTGTGTTGGATCAATGTTGCAGGAGACAAGAGCAAACTTAAGATAATCTTGTAATCGTTTCTTTGGGCCTTCACGTGATCAGCTGCCAGTTTTGAGCTCTCCAAAGAATACAAATTTTGGGAGGTGATGACCCAACATCTGCACAACATATCCAAACAATGTAGAAGGTGTTGTCGGATGATGGTTTTGAGGCTGACGATTTCTGCATGTTGAAGAATTTCAGTGTGGGGGATTTTATCTATCCAAGTAATGTGCAAGATTCACTGAAGGCAGCGGATGTGGAATGTCTCGAGCAGTTTTATTTGTTGGCGATATAGGGTCCAGCATTCACAGCCATAGAGCAGTGTTGAAACAACAACAGCTCAATAGACAACAACTTTGGTGGTGAGTTGGAGGTTGCTATTGGAGAAACCCAGAGGCAGAGACAAGGTTTATCTGCCAGAGAATGTCTTCATCTATTATCGGATATGACGCTGCCGAGGTTGATAAATAAGTTAACATAAGACAACAAAATGTTTTCAATGTGCAGCTGAGCTGATGGATATGCTAGCATATATGGTAGTGTGGAATGTCAACCTCTTGATGATGTCATCAATTTATTTGAGCTACATGTGCTATCCATTTTAGTTGTTGCTGCTGCTGAAAGTCCATAAGTGATGTTATTTGATATGTTTCTTTGTGATTCTGTAGCACCAGTCCATGATGTTGGAAGTAGGATGGTCCTCACTAAGACCTACAGGCTTTATTCATTTAAAGCCATTTAATCTATCTTATTAGATTTGTAGATAAAAAGGGGAAAAAGCGAAGAAAGTGAAAAGAAAATAACACTGCCTTATTTACATCATCCTATGATCTGAATGAAAAAAAAAACAACTTTTAACCACATGAAAATAATGATTGTATAATGTTTAGACAGACTTGAGAGAGAAGGTAGTGATATGTTCCCAACAATGGTAATAATAACTGTTTCCTTATAAGGAAACATTTGGCAATCATTGACTGAGCAACCAGTTTTATTGTCTGTTAAATATTCATAAAATTTTTCTGTTCAAACAATTTTTCAGGGAAATAGGTTTTTCAAGTTCACTCTTAATGCTCTTTCCAGTATTGATGGAGGTTTCCTTCCTAACCTTTAATTTGAAGTAGTGTGGAATGTCAACATCTTCATTATTTCATTATTTTCTCTTCTCAAGTCCAGTAGCTGTTATCACTTTTTCATTATTGATGGAGGTTTCCTTCCTAACCTTTTATTTGAAGTAGTGTGGAATGTCAACATCTTCATTATGTCATTATTTTCTCTTCTCAAGCCCAGTAGCTGTTATTGCTCTTTCCAGTATTGATGGTGGTTTCCTTCCTAACCTTTTGTTTGAAGTTGTGTGGAACTTCAGTATATTTTCTCCTTGAGTTACCTGTGCGATCCATTTTAGTTGTTGCTGTTGCTAAAAGTCTTCAAATGATTTGGTTTCTGTTATTTGGTACAATTCTTTATGATTCTTTAGTGCCAGTCCACAATATTTGAAGAAAGAGGGTCCTTGCTAAGAGCTACAGACTTTAATTTCTTGAAACCATGAATCTGAAAAAGTGGTTGTATACTTCTTCTATGTGCCATGTCCCTTGGTGAACATGACTCTCCACAATTTCCTGTCCTTTGTATTTTTTAGTAAATTTTGTCTTTTTGCTATCTCCCCAAATCACTGTTCTACCAATCATTTACTTAAGCTTGTTGTTGTTGTTATTCTTCTATGTGCCATGTTTCTTCAGGATGTGAGTGATCATGGCTCTCCACAATTTCTTGTCATTTGTAGTTTTTTTGTCTTTTATTCTATCTCTCATAATACCTGTTCTGCCATCCATTTCCACAAGCTCTTTTTTCATCATTGTCTTCTTTGTGTCATGTCCCTTCAGGACATGGATGATCACGGCTCTCCACAATTTCCTGTCCTTTGTAGCTCTTAGTAACTTTTGTCTTTTTGCTATCTTTCCTAAACCCTGTTCTGCCATCTATTTATACAAGCTCACCTGGCAGGTTATGCCCTGTTTGTCTATGTCCCTCTTGATTTCAAAGGTAAACAATTATTTTGAGCAATAAAAGACAGGAAGTTGTGGAGGACCTTGATCGTTTATGTCCTGAAAAGGTATAAAACATAAAAAGAAGGATGCAGAAGACCAGGATTTAATTTCCTGCCAAGGAAAGACAATTAATTTGTATATATTTACTTTAGAATGTTAAAAAAAACAGTAATTGTTGCTTTAATTCAACTCTAAGTAACGGAGTCAACTGGATTTACCTTGAACAAACATGGAGAGAAACAGGTGTTCAATAATAATAGAAAAATCATTTTGTATTTTACAGAAAAAAAAATATTTTCTCTTCTTTTCCTATAATACTTGAGGTAGTATTAGCAAACCCAGCTGAGGCTGTATATATTCACTTTTCACTAATTTCCTTGGAAAAGGCATGAATCCACATTTCCCTGCATTCTGCATGTGTGTTAAATGGAGGTGTGAAATAGCATAATGGTCATCAACATAGAAAGCAGAATTATCAAACTGTATTTAAATTTCAGCGAAGATGTTTTATGTTCACTTTATACTAATGCCATTATGAAAGGCATGAAATTATCACCCCCTGTATTCTATATATGTATTAAATGGAAGTGTAAAGTAGTTTAAAGGTTATTAACACAGAAAAAAGAATTTTCAAAGCAAGTTCAATTTTCAGCTGTGACTGCTTATAATCACTTGGTTTTGGGTAAGGTATAAATCCATCTCTCCCTGCATTCTATATATATATCCTAAAGGTAGGTGTGAGTTAGTGTAAAAGTACAATATTAGAAGTGGCAAATTGAGTTAAATTTTTAACTGAGACTGCTTGTCTCCACTCAGCACTACTATGTTTATGAAAGGCATGAATCCACTTCACCTTGTATTCTATATATATATATATATATATATATATATATATATATATATAACCTAAATAGAGTTACAAATTTAATGGTAATCTGTATAGAAAATAAACTTGACAATTTTAGTTCAAATTTCAGTTGAGAATTCTTATGCTTGCATTGTACTAATTCTCATGTGACAGGCATGAATTTACCTTTCCCTGTATTTCATGTTTTAAATGGTGATGTGAAGTAGTTTTATGATTACAGAAAATAGAAGTGGAAAGTGAATTCAATTTTTTGTTGATGGTGCTTAATTCCACTTGGGAAAGGCATGAATCCACATTCCTTTGCTATTCCATCACTAGAAATCTTGACAATAATATCTCACCATTAGTGGCTAAGATGGTTGATGGAAATGATTATATATATATATATATATATATATATATATATATGAACTTTATTTCAATCATTCATGAGCTTCCAATCCTTAGCTATGATTAATTAATGATGAACATGTCATTTTCATTTATGATCGATTTTATCACAATGCTTCTTCTAAGCTTAGAGAGTAATTATACATTCTTATTGATCAAAGTAGAGTTGAGTAGTGTTATAAAAAACTTGGAGAATTCCAGTAAGGTGTCTTTAATCATTTCTAATATACAATGGTTCAGTGTTTAATCTAACAATTGAACAATCTTGCTGTTACACCATATATATATATATATATAAACGAGAGAGAAAAACAGATAGAGAGAGTGCTTAAGCACTTAAGAAAACCATTATCTCATAACTGTCTTATTGTGCAGGCAACTGTAATAATAAAAAGCTATTATGCCTCTTCTCAACCATGACGGGCCAATCACATACACATATTTTTAAATTGGTCATCATCAATGACTGCAGTCCTGCAGGAACATTCTCAATTTTCCAGATTGAAATTTCTACCTTTTAATCTAACAAACCACTTGCAAACAGTATTTTCAGCTACAACACCTTCTCCATAAACAGCTCATATCTTTTTTGCTGTTTGTACACCATTCTTTTCCTTTCAGAAATAAGAGAACATCAGACAAGGAAAATCCATCTTATTTTCCTCCATTTTAATTTCTAACACGTTGATCGCTAGAGGTCAGTTAGAAAATCTGATTTCAAACAGCAATTTTATAATAGCCAACTTAGGCGATAAAAAAAATTTATCAGCTGATTTATAGCATTCAAATGAAATCTTAATGTTGTTTTCATACTAAAAGGATCACTGTGCAATTTGTGAAATGTTTGCTTGGTGATCAACTACCAAATAACACAAGCCATCCAAGAATGGGTGATGGAACAAAGCATTATTTAGAAGCCATAAAACTGAGACAAACAATGTCCCTGCAAAGTTTATGCAAAATACAAAGTACTGTGAAAAACATAGTACTTTTGTGCCATTTTGAAGACAAACCACTTCACTGCAATGTTCAAAAAGTCACCATTTGAGCAACTACAGGGTTTGATGGGTAAATTGTTGCCCTTTTATATTTTTAATTTTGTGCATGCATGTTGTTTGTTTGACAGCACAATATAGCAATGTCAGTTGGGTACCATCTGTGAGAAAAAAGTGCACCATGATGCAATTCGTTCTGCCAGAAATTTGGAAATGGGATGCCGTACTGCTGTTATATCAGATATTCGATCTATGAAAAATACTATTCCGACACCCCTTGTTTTGTAAACTTAAAAGTACCTGCCCAGGTATAAAACAGCACAATGTTGTTACCTCCATTGTCAAGTTTGAGAGATGAGAGAATGTGTTGTGTGTATGTGTGTGTGGACAGAGGAGTTTATTTGCAACTTCAATATTTGTATAAGAGAAAACCTTGGCCTAGCTTAAGCTTAATGACACACACGTGTATACACACACACACTCACACACAAAACCGCAGACATACAGAAACCCACACACACAACCACAGACACACAGAAACACACATGAGTGCATGCACACAAAACCACAGACACACAAACAAGCAAACCTGCAAACACACAAACATACATGTGCAAATGCACACACTTGCACAAAGACACACCAAGCAAACCCACAAAAATGTGCAAACATGCTCTCACAAAGACACACACACAACCATAGACACACACACAAATACACATATGCAAAAAGCAAACCTGCATGCACACAAACATGCACACACACATACACATACACATGCAAACATACAGGCATAAACACACATACACGCTTACACACACTTTAAAGCAGTATAACTCAGCTCAGAATAGAAATATCTCAGCTCGGAATATTAATTGAATGAAAAGCTTCCAGTTCTACATATTGTTGCCAATAATAAACGAGTCTATTTATTCTGGCTGCATAGAATTCTGGAGTCTTGGAATTGTTGAATTCTTTGAAGACATTTTGAGCTTCTGCTTTATCTCTTAAAGACCATCTCTCGCAGGAAATAGTCAAAGAGGACAACTGAGTAAGTGGGATGAAGTGGACTTTCTTAGCCAATTTCATTCAATTCCTGCCACCACGTGTGGGACATGGTTGAGGATTGTCAGGTACTGACTTCTGGATTACCTGTCTTCTGGTTATTGCTATTAAAACAAAAGAGGTTTTAGTACATGGACGAGATTAAAGAGAATGTGAATAGGTAGCTGATGGTAATCCTAAATTTGCAGACTTGTTTGAAAAGTAGAAGGCATAATTGGATAAGTGTGTGAGATCTTAATGGGAGTACTTGTAAGGGGACTAATCAACTGACTAATTTTAGGTATAAACGTTGTAGTTTTTTGGTACATTTCATTAATTTCCTAGTAATACTGTTTTTGCTATGATTTTTTTTGTTTCTTTTTATAATGTCCTTAGATCCACTAATGGTAGAGGGTTACTGGGCAAGATAGTTTTACCAGAATTCAAAAACTTCTAGTGGATGATTTCCCTTACCAAGCACCAAATAGTGACCATAACCTTTTTTTAGAATGATACAGATTTGGTTTTGGGAAGGGTTTGTTGCTTCACCTCTGCCCAGCCACTGTCAATTGCCTTATAAAATTAATCTTTTTGCCACATGTCAAGGCATGAGAAAAAATGCATTATTTTTATTGTGTAAAAAAAGCAGAGAGCAGACTTTGTGATGACAACATTATTTTCATTTGTTTGTTTTTTTAATAAAGTTCACACAAGGTAAGGCCCGAGAGCCACTGAAGATAGAGGGTTATTGAATGAGATATGAACAAAAGGAGGAAGTGATGATTATGAAGATAAGGTAGACAGATAATTATTGACTGTGGACTTGAAGAGGTTAGGACTGTAGTGTTCTGGGAAGTACCCACGTGGGAGTCTGTTCTGCAAAGTAGCAATTTTGGGGAAGAAGTTTTAGAAATGAAACACATTTCTTAGCAAAGGAATATGGGAATATGTAGGGAATTAGAGTAATTCAACTCTGTGGACATAGGAAGGTTGGTTTTGGCTGTAAAGGTATGAATTGGTTGCATTAAAGAATGGAGCTTCTCAGAACATTTGCCATAGAAATAGCAATAGCCTTGGAACATTGTGTCTGTGAGGAAAGCAGATGTAGGATGGAAAATAAGTCATGCGGGCACTAGAGAAGGTCGATTTTGGAACCATGATATTGCAATTTCAAATTTGGAGATTGACATAATAAATAATGACACAAAATATTCTTTTCCAAATTATTACCGTTTTTTGAGGAGATGAGTTTAAAGATCAGGTTTAGGTTCAAAATTGTAGTGTTGGAATTTCATTGCAATGATCACTGAAAACGTTATAGCACAGCCTTATAAAATGTATAATTTTGTGAAGCTTTACAAATTGTATAAGGACAAGATGCATGGCAAAAGCACATTATTACTAAATCATTGTGCCATCAAATAAGACCTTCATTTACTTCAAAGGGAAATTATACTGAACAATTTAGTTATATTACAATGTAATATGTTATATATTGCAGTAGTTTTAGTGATGTTCAATAAACAATGCAAATTTAAAACATTTTGTCTTATAATTTGTACCCAGCAGTATTATGGTGTTTTATACAGTTTTATTTATTTATTTTTGTTTTTTATTATTCTGATTTAATAAATATGGAATGGACAAACATGGTGGATAAAATTTTTTGTTTTATTTTTAAAATCTTTTACAACAACTAAGCAAAAAAAAATTATATATTTTGCTTGTTGTGATTCAGTACAGTGGTTTGAATATATTTTCCATTCAATTGTTCTTACAAAAAGCTTAACTCCTTATTTGGATGTATTAACAAATACTAAAATTTGGTTACCAGTTTATAGTGCAAAAACTACTGGAGGTTGCAGGTTGTTCCTTTACATGGTTTATATGAATTCAAAAAGCTAAAAATCTTATTCATTGGTGCCATTTTTGTAAATTTACAATTTTTTCAGTTTTTATTTATCAAATACATTAAAAAAAAAATGCATATTTTGCTTGTGGTGATTGATAATTAGAATTCTACTTTTTAATATATTTTCTATTCAATGTATCTAATACAGAAGATATTAATTTTATTTGGATTTATTCTTGAAATAGTTTATGGCAACAAAAAAACCTTGGAAATTAGGTAGTTTTGTACATTTATCAGACAATTTTAATAACTAAATGCTCAGAAATTGGATGTGATTATGAAGGAAATTTTTGGTGTCTGAACTTATGACATCAAACTGCAGCACACAGTGTAATGTTGATTTTCTAAAAAAAAAGTGAAAATGAACCTGTCCTATTGTTTATGGCATAAGGTCAAGCTTATAAATGATGACTCAGATACAAGAGATGATCTACATTAAATTTTACACTGCAAGCATAGCATCAGGTAACAAAAGACCTGCAAGCATAGCATCAGATTCTGAAATAGAAAAAGAGTTGAGGACAATTAAAAAAAAAAAAAAAAAGTCACCATCTGTCTACTATATATATAAAGAGCATTAAAAAGAAGTTCAAACTTTTGGAGATGTGTCTCACAAACAAACCACCTCACAGAAAGAAAATATGACCAAGAATTGTGTGTATTCCATAATGAAGTTATAGTAAAAATACAAATGACATACCCTTTCCCTAAATTTAAATGTCTATTTTCTACAGAGCCATTGAAAGTGAACATGTCTGATTATATACAGAAAAGAGAGAAGAGTATTTATCAACTCTTGTAGAATTAAATCAAAATAGTAGAGAATAACATTGAGAAATGACAACTGAAAGAATTGAAAATTTGCGGTGAATTTGACAACCTCCTCAGTAGACCTAGCATAGAGATAAATATCATCTGATTAAGAAAGGAAGGACAATTGAAAAGATCCATTTTCTGAGTAGATATTAGATTTCAAAATTTCACCATTGGTTGTCCAAAAGTTACATACCTTTTTGGATTAAAGCATTGGTTAAAATATATCTCAATGTTCTCTAGCAGCTTTGAGTTTTCTTCTTTTATTGGTAGTGCTCATGAGATTAGATAAATAATGATTCACTGGAAGATATTGACAAGTAATGCAAAGTCAAATAAAACTAATATAAAAAAAGTTATTGCCTTGTATTAAATGATATTGAAAACAGAAAGCAAGATGAAAACAATTTATTCCCCATGAATTGAATAAAAGAGTTCCACTTCAAAATTTAAATGAGGGAATACAACAAACCATCTGAAGAATATTAGTTTAATTACAAATTTTTTTTTTTATTATTTATTTGTAACTCTTCTATACTTTTTTTTGGCCTGAAAAGTCTTGTCACCCCCTACAAAAAATTAATCTTCGAACAATAGAAGAGCTGTTTAATACAAAGCACATGTAGAATTCAGTTTATTCACTTTGATTGACACTGTCACATTGTAGAAGCTTCTGTCAATCATCTGAAATAGAAAATTACATTAAGGGGTTATATATATATCAGACCATATATATATATATTATACGAGGACACAGGCAGATATATATTGTTGGCAAAAAAAAAAAACAGACAACCTTAAGGGTCTATATTTTATATTTTATTTCCCCAGGAATGGAATATTTTTTTCTTGGTACCTCAGATTACATTTCCAAGCATCACATTTGTGATCTGAGGAAGCAAGAAAAAAATCCCATTCCTGAGGAAATAAAATATAATCTATGGATCCTTTAAGGTTCTCTGTTTTTAATTTAACTAATATTGGTCTGTTTTTACATTGAGCTCCCTAGATTACATCCTTCTTGGGATTATCCATATAGATTACCAAACATTTCATTACATACATACATACATACATACATACATACATACATATATATATATATATATATGGCACACACACACAAGTATAGGATTGGTGTATATTGAATAAATTCCAATGACCAACAATTACTATTCTTAAAAGTGCTCAATACAAATTAGAGCAGATATAATTATTTATTTAAAAATTAAAATAAATATGTTATAAAAAAACCATTACAAAAATAGCCATTTTGTTTCAAATCTCGGTGTGTCTTATCAAATGATGATGCTGAATGTAAAATAAATGGTTTTAAAAGTTTCAAATTAATTAACAATCCTTCACAAGGGGAAAAATAATTTAAATTTTTTCTTATTAGTGGCTTCTCTTGATTTGCTTTAGGTCAAATGATTAATAAAAAAAAATTAGTGTGTGTGTGTATATATATATATATATATATATATATATATATATATATATATATATATTAGATTAAAATAAATCCATTAATCCTTTAGAAAGTTTATATATATATATATATATATATATATATATAAATTATTTATTTATTATATATATATAATTTCTAAAGATTTATTTATATATATATATATAATTTCTAAAGGATTTATATATATATATATATATATATATATATATAATTTCTAAAGGATTTATATATATATATATATATATATATATATATATATATATAATTTCTATATTTATATATATATATATATATATATATATATATATATATATATATATATATATAAATTATTTATATATATAATTTCTAAAGGATTAATTGATTTATTTTAATCTAACATTTTATTACTTAAACATTATTGCACTTGGATACTTATATTTGAAATAGACAAGGAATGCATTTTCTTTAGTAAGATATCTAGGATGTGCAGACCTACAGTCATAGCGCACACTAATAAATTAACATGAGGTATCTAATTCACATATGAAGTATAATAATGTTTGAAATCCATGCCTATTCATGCCTGATCCAAAGTTGGCTGGAGGATGGATGGGTGATTCACCTATCTATGCTCTAGCCATCTTTCTTTTTTTCTTTTTTTTTTTCATGTAGCGCCATATCATGGAGGACCTTTGGTAATATTTTGAAACTTTCCTGCATGAAGCCATATAAGTAGATATTTAGCTGAAATTTATTAGCCAGGCACTGAAGTACTACTACTACTACTACTGTACTGATGCAGCATTCACCCTGGGCGGATTGAGCCGGCTTCTTCCTGTTATGAGAAGAAGATTCTTGGGATAAATTACAGAAGTAGGGTACCCAGGCCTACTCGGACATTCTTGCTTATGAAAGGGGTTATATAGAGACATATACCAGAAGCCGCCGGTTACCGATGCAGGCGCTCCTTGGTTTTCACCAGAGCCCTTGTTAGCTGGCGTGTGTGTCAGACCTGTCCGCCTTGGGTGGCCCTCTACGAAGTTATATATATACTCTGACACTACCGTTTTACCCCCACCCCCCACCGACTGTGAGGGGAGGGTTGGACTTTGGGGCTTACAGTACCAGGTGTTCCCAAGCGGTCCCCCATCTAAGTACTGACCTGGCTCTACGATGCTTAACTCCGGTGATCGAACGAGAACTGGTGTTTCAGCGTGATTTGACCGTAAGCTAGTCACTGAAGTGAGGAACCTAAAACCTACCAACCTGGCATATTTTCCAGTTACTAGAAAATAAAAACTTAAAAAAATGTTTTACCCTTTACAGTACCAGTAATGGCCATGAAGGGTGGGAGTGCATAAACAGTAACCTCTCAACAATGTTTATTATTAAACAATATTTAGCATTATGTTTATTGCTGTGATATAGTTGGGTGAATATTTTTATAACAAAAATATTGGCATTTAAAATCTTTTATGAAGTTCCTCCACCCCATTTCAACAGGTATTTAAATTATATAGGATCCTAGATGTCATAGTGATGATTTTAAAATAAGGTATGATTCAATAAATGCATAGTTCAAACTAGTGTTGTACTGATTAATCAATTGATAAGTGATAATTAGTCATGTCAATATTTACCAATTGATTGGTCATTTTTTTTTTCTCTTTCTGATTAATTGTTTTTTATATATTATCATCTTTGTTTATTACATGATAGAAATTTAATCCCTGGTAATCATCAGTTATCTTAGATAATGAATTTAAATAAGATTATGATTTAACAATTTTCCTTTATATGATAAAATTATAGTTTTATGCTCTATTTATGGGTAAAAATGCTAAATACCAAGTGGTGACAGTCTGTTTCACACTTGAACACAATCTTCAAGTCATGTGTCATGTAGTGGCTCAAATGCTTATATATGCTGGTCAATGGGGCCCTATAGATAGCAAGATAAGGTATTTCTGGCTTATTGTATTATGCTAAGAGTTATTGGGTAGGTAGCAATAGTTATATATCAAATTATTTTAAAGTCTAAAGAGTAGAAATAATTATGCACCACAATACAGTTATTTGTGACTATTGTACAGTGTTGTCTTGTTAAATTTTAACTCATTTTTTATTATTGACTAGCAGTAGAGCCCTGCATTGTTGCCGGAGATGTAACAGTAAGAGATAGATCAAGTATCGACCATCATAAAGACTGAAAAATAAAATTGACAAAGATTATTGTTTAAGGTTGACGGACATGCATGTCTTAATTATTTTTTTTTGTTTTTTTTTTTTTACAAATTGGTCAAACCCAAACTCAAACAAAAACATTGTTTTCAATCGTTATGAGTCTATTGATTGAATAGAATTTTATTATAAACAATTGTCTTGTAAATGGTTTTTTTTAAAGCATTCTGAATGTAAAAATAAACCAAAAAAAAAAAAGTGAAGTTTTGTTGAAATCGGTTGAAAAATGTAGGTAATCCGATCCCATATATAAACAAAACACACACACACAAACCTGGGTTTTATAATAAGTATAATTCGATATTTGTCCCCTTTCATTCTGGTGACAGAATCGTGTTTTATCATGTTTTCAAATTGATTTTATGAAAACAATTGTGTTTTTCCAATTTTTGGCGCTGTCAAAACCACGGCAAGGTAATTTCGCAGTACACACACACACAATCTACGTTTTATAATAAGTAAGATATATGTTTCTATATGTCTATGTCTCTCTCTCTCTCTCTCTATATATATATATATATATAGAGAGAGAGAGAGAGAGAGAGAAATAATTAGGAGGATTTGAAATAATCATAATTAATTCATTGAGTCTAGACGAAACCTCAACAGAATACAGAAAGCACTGAACAGCCGTTTCGTCCTATATTTGGGACTCATCAGCAGTGTGCATCCACTACCGAGAATTGAAACCCGAACAGTTACGATAAGAGGCAAAAGCCATACCAACTGTGCCAACGGTTCTTGGTGACATAGAGATAACGAATTAGACTCGATATAGCGCCGCTCAATCACAGAGAAACTCGGAAAAGTTCCACCACGGAATTTGTGATCGAATGATGCTATATCGAGTCTAATTCGTTATCTCTTCATCACCGAGAACCGTTGGCACAGTTGGCATGGCGTTTATCTGTGATATATTAACACCATATTTTACGGATGGAATGCAAAGTCATACACAAAATTATGTATACATATATACATGTTTCCTACACAGAGAAAATATAACATCTACACAGCAAGCAAAGTCAAAGAAGAAAAAAATGATAGGGTCTTACATATAATATGGAGATTCTTCTGTGTTTCTTGAGAAGTCATGTTTAGGATTCCAGATTCAAGTGAGCCTGATTCATCTACTATGTCCCAAGCAAAGACATATCTCATGAACAAGATACAGCAAGTCTTGGGTTTTCTTAAATTGAGGACTGCAAGATGGAGATAGTTTCTTTCTATTTCTGAAGAAGACATATTCCCAAAGGAAAATGGTGCCATTGCTTCTGAGCTGTACCACATGCTGGAGAAAGTAGATTTAGCCTTAGCATGGGTTCTTGTTCTAGGTTAAAAAAAGAACCACTTGGTTTGGCTCCTATAAACCAATTGAAGGACTGCCACTTTTGTCACTGTATGAAGCAGCCATCACATGACATTATCTCAACCAAAGGGAGATAATCGCCTTTTGTTTCTCTACATCATCTTTAAGCATTTCAATATAAAAATAAATACTCTATGACAAGATGAATATTTTAATAATCGTTTACATGTTTCCTATGCAGAGAAAATATAACAGCTACACAGTAAGTAAAGTGAAAGGAGAAACGAGCATAAAAGTTCAAGAAGATATATTTTAAGAAGTTATTGCCTTAATATGGCATGAAGACAAGTTGAAGTAAAGAAAGTTGATGGTTAAATTCCTTGCTTTTCACTGATGTAAAAATGTCACTCACATCCACTCAACATCAAGGTCAATAAAAGACTGTTGCTGGCAACATTCAACACTGACAGTTTGTCAATGTTGAATGTTACCAGACAATTTAGTACTTAATGACTAATTAATGAATATTACACTATAAATTATTTGTTCAGTGGCATCAAGGTGCTATATATATAGATATAGCATTTTTTCGGATTACATCTATATTTTCATTGTCCTTTTATTACCGAGAAGTAAAAACAAGAAAAAATCTATTTCCATACCTGAGGATGTCTGTAGGAACAGACGAAAGCTTGTAAAAAATTAAAAAGACCTTATGCAAGTGGAATTTATAAACAGGGATCATATCATTCATATACAGGTTTGGGGGTTGGTGTATCTTATTGAAATTGTTTGTGAAGATGTATTCTCGCCATTTAAATCATTAACCTCTATATTTGTTTTTTGCGTATGAATGATTCATGTAATTATATATATATATATATATATATGAAGAAAAATATACAGAAAAAACAAACAAAAATCTTAATATGCAATTATGCTGTTTTAATGTTAATATAATGTCAACGTTGGACGTTTTGGTCTAGTAGACCATCTTCAGGACATATTCATAAAACATTCTTACTCTTATGTCCATCGTCTTTTCTTGTTGAATTAAATATAGTCTAATGTTATGTTTTATGAATATGTCCTGAAGATGGTCTACTAGACCGAAACGTCCGACGTTGACATTATATTAACATTAAAACAGCATAATTGCATATTAGGATTTTTGTTTGTTTTTTCCGTATATTTTTCTTCATACTGTCAGATCTATATCCATATATTTGCTTATATATATATATATATATGAATGATAGGATAAAGAACAAGTAGGAAAACAGACCTTAATCTGACATGTTTCACTTTATTAAAACTTCATCAGAGATTGAGATAGAAATGATAAAAAGCAAAGAGACACAGATTAATGGTATGTTGTGTTTGGCTATTTCTTATTGGTTAGATACTTGTCATGTGGAATGAAGTAACAAATATTATTCAAATAAGTGTAAGAAAATATTCTGGATGCTAAAGTGGGTAAAAGTTAGTGAGTCGCTGCAGGATGTTTTGAAAAATTTTGTTTGGTTAGATTTTTCAGTAAAGTATATCTTGTGTGTATTTTGTACATATATTGATTTTTATTTATTTGGAAGAGATAAGTTAGATTCATGAATAATGGATCTGTAGATATAGTTGAATTGGCTAGATGCATCTGTAAGTTTTTTGCTAATAGTTGCATCTCTCACACTTCTCTCTTCATTGCTTTCCAGTCACCTTTGAAATTTAAATGCAATGTCTATCATTATCTACTGTCTACTTGATTCCTTTTATTTTTCTCATTACTTAATAATGTTTGTCTGTCTTTTTATTCTTTTGCACTCTTTTGTCTTAGTGTCTTTAGTGCCTTGCTTGGGGTGAAAAATAAATTTATACGAAAGAGAAATGAAAACTGCTGTGGGAACCAACAGACAACTTGTCAAAACTTAAAACTCCTATCCAGATACAGTATCAAATAAAAGTGACAATACTGAAAATAGAAAGCGAAAAAAGGCCAAACGGTAAACTTACCTACTCAGGAAAGTAAGTGTTCAAAGCCTAGCTTGCAAAAAATGCTTAACTACATTAAATCACCTGAAATGATGGTTCTAGTGTTTCATAATATTTAACGTTATATATATATATATATATATATATATATATATATATATTGCTGATACCCACTGGAGAGTGGATGGACAGGTCTGCCTATGAAACTTTGGAGTTAGTATGCTGAAGGTAACCTCAATCAGCTAAGTCATGAATTTTTACTCACATTAATCCTATATATATATATATATATATATATATATATATATAGTTTATGCAAAACTACGTAATCTGCATGGGTAGACCCACGGAGGATGATATCCGGAGAGCTCAATGTAAATTCAGACCAAATATGTTTGAATAAAAAACAGACCACTTTAAGGTTCCATGTAATAAATTACTTAATATGGCCCGTCAAAAATGTGTAAATTTCTTTTCATTTTTCATTTCAACCTTTGGGAGTAAAGTCTGATGATCCAGAGCCCTTTAAAAGGGCTGTGGTGAAATAATTTATTACATGGAACCTTAAAGTGGTCTTTGTTTTTATTCAAACAAAATATATATATATATATATATATATATATATAACAAGTTACTCGGACATACAAAACATTTGGACAATTTTTACACACTTTATGTTCAGAAAAGCAAAAAACTGATATGAACACAAGTGAAATTAAACAATACAGTACCTTGTCAGTCATCTTTAATGAGGAATTGCTACCCAAATAGACAATTATATATATATATATATATATAAACTGATTTTTAGTGTGCATTCAGTCTCTGCTTTCAAAAATTATGTTTGCTGGAACTGATTGATTTTTTTATGGTTTATCAACCTTTGTGAGTTATTTAAAGCAGAAACATCCTTTGGATTGTAAGAATAATTCTTTTATGGTAAGTGAATATGACATTAACAATTTTTTGAGAATAGCAATGATTTTTCCAGTATGAATCCTGTTATCTAACCCATAGCAGGGGGGAGTAGATGGATTCATATCTTCCCCTATTCATTTGCACCTAAGTAAACATAACAAACTTGACTGACATTCGAATTTGATTCTGATTTCTCATTTCAAGCTACTATCCACATGTCTATAGTGATGGAAACACAAATGTTAAAGTTAAGAAATTTTAGAGGTACAAGCAGATTGGTTAGTTTGAGGCTGCAATTTCTCTGATTAAAAATAAGTCCTCGATTTGTCTTTGCTTTGCTACTTGGTAAGCAGTAGTAATGAAAATTGTTTAAACCGAGCAGTAAACTTTAAAAGGCATGGTAGGCATAAGAAAAAAAAGAAAAGTTTTAATGGTGAGAGAACACAGAGGTGAATATACAAATATTAATAACAAATATATAGTTGAAGTAACCTTTGTGCAAACAAGTATTTTTTTTGTCTGAATTTTCTTGAAGCAACACGAGGATGAACAAGCAAGGTAGAGCTAGGAACAAATCAAGTGCAATAATATTATAAATACATTTATTATTGCACAATTCTGAACATTTGGTCTGACAAACAAATCCCATGAGCCTCTCCTGTTTGCAAGTAGGAGAGCTTATATATGTGTTGAAGATTGCTACAGAGAGATGTTTCAAGTTCTCATGGTATGGGAGGAGGGTAGGTAGGTTTATTATATATCAGGATTGAACACGTGCATCTTATGCTTGCCAACATTTGGCAAAAGAACAATTTATTCCACCTTTTCTTGCAGCTCTAAGCGGCACCTTCTATAATCAAGCCACAGCTGAGAGACAAGGCTATTGTTGGGTGTGGGAGGTGAGAGAGTGGGAAATGGCATGACTCACCTGAATTGGTGGATGACTGGGACAGTCGCTTTATGGGAGGGACGGGACAGTGGTTGAGGACTAGAGTGCAGCGATGTTTTTACATACAAGAAAAAAGCAAAGAGACTGATGTAACCATATGAAGATAGATTAACAATTAGGACTCATATATGTATATAAAAATATATATTGAGGTAAGTGAAATATATCTTTGGATGTGCAACCTGAGAAATGACAAAAGTACTGGATGCTTTGATTTCTAAAAAGAGATTTTCATTTGAAAATTAAAGAATATTTGATACAAATTGAAATTTCTTAAAGATGGTATCAATAAATTTAAATTTTTTTCATAGAATTTGATTTATTCCTACAGATATCTGTTAAAAATGCATTAGATACATTCCCTTTAAGGCATTTTGAATTGAACTAGAATCTTTCCCTATGGAATATCTCATCAGGCTGCATGGAATCCATTCCCTTCTAGGCATTTTGAATTGATCTGCAATCTTTCCCTATAGAATATCTCACCAGGGTTCTTTGAATTCAGTCCCTTTTAGGCATTTTGAATTGATCTGCAATCTTTCCCTATGGAATATTTCACCAGGCTGCATGGAATCCATTCTCTTTTAGGCATTTTGAATTGATCTGCAATCTTTCCCTATGGAATATTTCACCAGGCTGCATGGAATCCATTCTCTTTTAGGCATTTTGAATTGATCTGCAATCTTTCCTATGGAATATTTCACCAGGCTGCATGTAATCCATTCTCTTTTAGGCATTATGAATTGATCTGCAATCTTTCCCTATGGAATATTTCACCAGGCTGCATGGAATCCATTCTCTTTTAGGCATTATGAATTGATCTGCAATCTTTCCCCTATGGAATATTTCACCAGGCTGCATGGAATCCATTCTCTTTTTAGGCATTATGAATTGATCTGCAATCTTTCCCTATGGAATATTTCACCAGGCTGCATGGAATCCATTCTCTTTTAGGCATTATGAATTGATCTGCAATCTTTCCCTATGGAATATTTCACCAGGCTGCATGGAATCCATTCTCTTTTAGGCATTATGAATTGATCTGCAATCTTTCCCTATGGAATATTTCACCAGGCTGCATGGAATCCATTCTATTTTAGGCATTTTGAATTGATCTGCAATCTTTCCTATGGGATATTTCACCAGGCTGCATGTAATCCATTCTCTTTTAGGCATTATGAATTAATCTGCAATCTTTCCCTATGGAATATTTCACCAGGCTGCATGGAATCCATTCTCTTTTAGGCATTTTGAATTGATCTGCAATCTTTCCCTATGGAATATTTCACCAGGCTGCATGGAATCCATTCTCTTTTAGGCATTATGAATTGATCTGCAATCTTTCCCTATCAAATATGTCATCAGGCCTCTTGGAATTCGGTCCCTTTTAGGCATTTTGAATTGATAATCAATCTTTCATTATGGAATATCTCACCAGGCTTCTTGGAATTTGGTCCCTTTTAGGCATTTTGAATTCATCTGCAATCTCTCCCTATGGATTATCTCATCAGTCTTCTTGAAATTTGCTTGCTTTTAGGCATTTTAAATTGATAATCAATCTTTCATTATGAAATATATCGCCAGGCTTTCTGGAATTCGGACTCTTTTAGGCATTTTGAATTGATCTACAATGTTTCCCTATCAAATATATTATCAGGCCTCTTGGAATTCAGTCCCTTTTAGGCATTTTAAATTGATAATCAGTTTTTCTCTATGGATTATCTCACCAGGCTTCTTGGAATTTGCTCCCTTTTAGGCATTTTGAATTGATCTGCAATCTTTCCCTATGGAATATTTCACCAGGCTGCATGGAATCCATTCTCTTTTAGGCATTTTGAATTGATCTGCAATCTTTCCCTATGGAATATTTCAACAGGCTTCTTGGAATTCGGTCCCTTGTAGGCATTTTGAATCGATCTGCAAACTTTCCCTATGGATTATCTCACCAGGCTTACTGGAATTTGCTCCCTTTTAGACATTTTGAATTGATCTGCAATCTTTCCCTTTGGAATATCTCACCAGGCTGCATGCAATCTACTCTCTTTTAGGCATTTTGAATTGATCTGCAATCTTTCTCTATCAAATATCTCACTAGGCTTCTTGGAATTTGGCCCTTTTTTGGCATTTGAATTCATCTGCAATCTTTCCTATGGAATATGTCACCAGGCTTCTTGGAAGTCTTTTTAGACATTTTGAATTGATAATCAATCTTTCCCTATGGAATATCTCACCAGGCTGCCTGGAATCCATTCTCTTTTAGGCATTTTGAATTGATCTGCAATCTTTCCCTATGGAATATTTCAACAGGCTTCTTGGAATTCGGTCCCTTGTAGGCATTTTGAATCGATCTGCAAACTTTCCCTATGGATTATCTCACCAGGCTTCCTGGAATTTGCTCCCTTTTAGACATTTTGAATTGATCTGCAATCTTTCCCTTTGGAATATCTCACCAGGCTGCATGCAATCTACTCTCTTTTAGGCATTTTGAATTGATCTGCAATCTTTCTCTATCAAATATCTCACTAGGCTTCTTGGAATTTGGCCCTTTTTTGGCATTTTGAATTCATCTGCAATCTTTCCCTATGGAATATGTCACCAGGCTTCTTGGAAGTCTTTTTAGACATTTTGAATTGATAATCAATCTTTCCCTATGGAATATCTCACCAGGCTGCATGATATCCATTTCCTTTTAGGCATTTTGAATTGATCTGCAATCTTTTGCATAACACATCTCCAGAAACTTTGAATGACCAATTCCTTGTACTGTAACCAAAAATTCACATTTGATAGTGAGCTGCAAGCAGTTCAAACATTTTTGACAAGGCAATCTCTACAACCACCAGCTACTGGTTTAAAAACATTCAGCAAATGAGAATTCTTATAAAAAAGTGTGCTGAAAATCTAAGTGTCTGTCCATCTAAATTGCCCACTGCTTTCTCTGTTGACTGATAACTGGTTTAAGAAATGGCTTTCTTCTGGATACTCTGCCACAATAATCCATATGATTAAGATAACCAACTGATGTTCATGACTTGATTTAAGCCACAATAATCCATGTGAAAGATAATCTACTGCCACTCATAGCATGATTTAAGCTGCAATACATAGCGAAGCTAAATTAGGCACTGGCTGCTATACTTTATGCTATCTAAGAAAGAAATTTCTGTTTCATTTTCTCACTAATTCTACCTTTGTCCTTTTTGCTGACCTAAGTTGACCTGAATTGGTTTGCTGAGGTTTCCCTTCCTTCATTTAGGAATAGTATTCACTCCAAAATAGATTTCCCAAAGTTGATGCTATTTAACACTAGCTCATTCCACCATCAGATTATTCCTGCTTTTGAAATCTAATACTGTGGCTTCTCCTGGAGTATGAGGCATTGTGAAGGGATTGTATGTTTATTTTTCTTCTATTGCATTGAGCTCCTTTCTTTATGAATATGTACTTGTTATGCTCCCCCCCCCAATAACTATCAGGAGATATCAATACAATTTCATGTCTAATGCAATTCCTTATTGTTGTCTCAAAAAAAAAAAAAAAAGGATTAATATATAAATATTAGTTGTAAAATGTGATCCCCTCTTTACAATTCATGGAAAGTGTTTGCACAAAGCATTATCTTATTTTTAAGATGATTTTAGAAGCTGATGGAAACACTGGACTTGGTTATGTATGGACACTTAAGAGAGGGTAGAAATGACATTCCCTGCCACAATGAAAAACATGAATATATTTTCTTGCAAAATTTGATCCCCTCTTTACAATTCATGGAAAGTGTAAAATGATCAGGTTTTATTTTTTGCAATTGTTTCAACCTTTAGATGATTTTAGAAGCCTGTGTCAATCCTGTCTTTGGATTTGGATATCTATGAACAATTATGAGAAGGTGAAGATGACATCCTCTGCCATAAAAAAATACATCAATATTTTTTTATTTTTTTGTAAAATTTGATCCCCTCTTTACAATTTATGAAATGTGCAAGATGATCAGTTTTTGGTTTTTGCAATGCATCATCTTATTCATGAAATGATTTTAGAAGGACCTGGATATCTATGGACACTGAAGGTGGTGGGGGTTTTTGTCAAGAAAAACTATCGACTGAACATATATCTTGAGCAGATATACATAAGTAATTTAATATTACAAGTCATTTTAGCAAAACAAAAAGATACACAGGTTGGTCATTTGTGTGAGGAGCTGCTTTAGAGTAGAAACTGTTTACGGTTACTTCCTCCTTTACGGCCAATTCACGTTGAAACAATAGACGATTAAGCAACATCGAGCCTGGTCACTACTTTGATGGGGGACCACTTGGGAATACTAGTTGCTGAAAGCTTGGATGTGTGGGTGGTGCAATGGATAATAGCTCAGAATTGGAAATCAGAGAGCAGAGTTCTAATTTCAGTCAGGTTCATTATATTCACTTATGCACAAATACTTGGGAAAGGTATGAATCCATCTCTTCTACCCCCAGCTATGAGTTAATTAGTAAGACTTGTACCACTAAATTATTATTATTTAAAAAAATAATTCTTACAATCTAAAAATATTTTCTGGCTTTAAATAACCTGCAAAGTATTGATAAGCTGTAAGAAATGAATCAATCAATCAATCCTCCTTATTTAACAAGAGAAATTGCCATAATTCCCCATGTACAATATGCCTTCATCCATAATACACACACCTAAAATTGTGCTGAAAATGTGGGAAAATGCTTCTACTCACGCATAATATGCACCCCTTTGGTAATCAAACCTTATAAATTGTACCTCTTCAATTTCATCACAGCCAGTGTTTCCTACTCTTATTAAAAAAATGGTTTTAAACATAGAATAATATTATTCTAATTTAATTTTATTATAATTCTTATTTTATTTTACATTTGTAAGCATTGTTAGGTACATCTGATTGTATTTGACATCCTTATGGGGGTTGCAATTGCCGAATGTTAGTGTCAAATTGTTATATATTTGTGGTGAGTAGTCATCTTGCAACTAAAATCGACCTATGAAATAGCAAGTTTTTAAAGATTTTTTTGTAGCTGTGCATAATACGCCCCTCTAATTTTGCTTATTATTTTTTTAGAAAAAAAGCGTATTATACATGGAGAATTACGGTACCTGCCCTTAACAGAAGTTATAAAAGAGAAGATTGGGAGCACTTATCAATAATGCTAATTATTTTAATTAATGATGATACTGAAACATTGGAGTCATGATGTTAGCAATTCAGAGAAGCACTTTATAACTTTGTCTTGGTTCTTAAGTAAAAAACTGAAAATTCTTCACTTCATAAGGAAAGAAAAAAATTATATGCTAAAGTTACTAAGCTCAATGACAAGAAAAAATCTATTTTCTTCTTCTTCTTTTATCTCCAATCATTGTTCTCCACAGCTTCTGCTCTTTTGCTGTGCTAACTTTTGATTCTTTCTTCTTTCTCTTTGTTTTGCCATCCATTCATGCAAACTTACTGAGTATAGATCACTCATTGATTCTCCTCTACTTCTCTTGCCTTCATTATATCCTGTGAGGATTAAATTCTCTAGGCCCTCGTTCCTCATTACGTGTCCTAGAAATTTAATGTCTCTTTCTGATTGTAAGTATAAATTTCCCTTAAGACTTCTTTATTACTTGTCATCTGTTCTGTCCATGGTATTCTCAACATTCACTGGTACAACTACATTTCTATTACTTCAACTGACTTCTTCATCTATGATGAGATTGCCCAGCAATCACTATCATATAGGAGAATAGATATTATATAGTAGCTCACTACTCTTTTCTTTGTTTCTAATGATATTTTTCTATCTGTATCTGTCTATATTTCTGAGATGAGGTATTATGTACACTATTTACATTATTCAGGCTATTGTCCTCATCTTTGTCACCATATTTATTACAACGTTTCGGCCGCTGTACACTCCGGCCTTCTTCAGGTGGTTGAAATGTCGAACTGAACACTTTATTTTGCTCACTGGGGTAGACTGTTCTAGTTCTGTGTACCATGTCTAATGGATGTCAATTATCTCCTGTTAATTCCCTTCTCCAAGTTCTCCACTGCCTTAACCAGGTATTGAACTCACACTCTTTGGGTCCTGTCACTGGATCTAACCAACGCCTTTATCCACTGTGCCATGTGTTCTTTTTCTATCTATTAATACTTTGCTTGGTTTCTGAAAAGCATTTTACACTATCCTCTATGTCTTCAGACATCAGCTCTTTCTGATTGTAAGTTTCCTTATAGTTTCTATTTTCCTTAAAATTTCTTCACTATCCATATCTTGTGTCTATGGTATTTTTAGCATAGACAGATAGAACCATATTTCTGTGACTTAAAGTCTCTTCTTCACATGAAAGAGGAAATACATTCACAATCACTACCTTATAGGAAAAGGTCTGAAGATACATGACTCTGAACTGAGAACATATCTTCATGAAAGAATATGCAACATCACTGCCAATGGCATTTGAGATATATCAATTTAATTGCACTAAAGTCACATCATCAGATTTTTCAACAATTTTGTTGGGACTCCAGGGATTTAACAATTGAAATCTCTTAAGGGCTGATAGGTTTAAGTCTTTACAGCCCGCCCTCTGTAAATAGAAGTAGCTTTTATGTAATTTTCATGTGATTGTGATATATATATATATATATATATATATATATATATATATATATATATATATATATATATATACTGTTATATTCCATGCTAATAGGAATATATACTTGAAAAACAAGGTGGATAAAATAAGTAAAGGTTTATTGTAATAAACCAGTACAATAACAATAACAGTTATTCACAAGGTCGTCGCAAGTCAATCCAGTAGTGAGTGCTACTATTGGAAGGTTGGTAATTCTCGCGTAAGTCTGAGTCATACTCAACAGATCCCAGCTAGACTCTGTAGTCTGTTGACTTACAGCTACTTATAGGTAGTTACTACCTATAGTGCAGTTACTCATGGGGGTGACAGGTTATTCTATAACATCATATACAGTACAAGGCAAAAAAAATGGATGAACCCATAGAAATGATGATGAACAAAATATAAAGCTTATTATATTTGTATTTGCATTTATTAACATGCCTAAGAATTGTTCTGACTTCAAGAAAGGCTAAGTCACTGTTTTTCATGATCTTGGGCTGTCAAATAGAGCAATAGCTGATAAGATTAATCGAAGTGAGTCATGTCTGCAAGTTAATAAAAAAGAGAACTCAAACTGGAACATATAATGGATGTAGCAGATCTGGCCGACCACTAAAAACTACCAACAGTTAAGATAGACACTTGGTTCATCAGTACAAAAAAGATTGATTCACAACAGCACAAGATGTTTCCAAAGCATCTAGTTTGGCGGTTTCTTCAAGACCAGTCTGAAACAGGCTTAAAGCAAAAGGCATTGTAACCAAATACATAAAAAAACACTTTTGTATATGAAAAAAATTGACAGGTATGGTTGGTTTGGTGCAAAGCTCATTTAAATTGGACTAAATCTGCTTGGGCAGCTGTTATGTGGAGTGATGAGAGCCCCTTTAACTCTTAGATATGAAGGATGAATATATGTTTGGTGTACACCCATTGAAACAAACTCTCCAGTGACTACCAAGGGCACGGTTAAACACGATAAAAAAAATCAACATTAAGGGTGCATTCTCAGAAGCAGGAATTGGTAATTTGTACAAAATCAAGGGAATCATGGACAAGCAACAATACCACAACATTCTTGTTAATCAAATATGGCTTTCTGCTAAAGACTTTTTGTCTAAGGTCAATGCTTCACATTCCAACATGATAACGATCCTAAACATACAGCTTTAAAAAAAAAAAGTTATCTAGAGAGGAAGCGTAATGAGGTTAAATTGCAACTCTTCCAGTGGCCTACTCAGTGTCCTGACCGTAACACAATTGAAAACCTTACAAATGAACAAGCGAGCCCATAATAGGAAAGTTAACACAGAAGATGAGCTTTTTCACAAATTAAAGAAATGCTGGAAAAATATGGTAAAAAACATTGACTTACTAAAGAATTTAGTCTATAGTATACCACAAAGAATTAAGGTGATTATTAAAGCAAAAGGTTACCCAACAAAATACTAAATCATTTTTTGATTTGTATAATGTACATATGTACACCTGTATTGATACCCTGTATTAATAAACCAATTCTATTACTCACTTGTCTTGGTAAAAATATAAAAATCAACTTTCTATGGGTGCATCTATTTTTTGCCTCATACTATATGTGTGTGTGTGAAAAAAGTGTGTGTGTATGTATGTATGTATGTATCCTCTGACGAGTGGGTAGAGTATTTGCTGGAGGGTCAATATACGTAACTCTAGAGTTGTCATGCTGAAGATAATACCAATCAGCTAAGTGACAAATTTTATATTTGTACTAGTTCTATTTTTGTAGTGAACTACCACCGAGGGCAAAGAGTCCCAGGATTGCATTCATTTTTTGCAACAGTCAAGAACAAAGATAACTTACCTTGAAGTTGCAGATGGCAAGTAGTGCACCATGTGAAGAGAAAATGATGAAAAAGAATAAGGTTAAAATGCTTTGTTTTTAAAACAGGTTCGCTGTGCCAATTGGCTGGTTCATTAGCCAATCAGTGGCAGCTTGATACAATAAAATGCCCAAAAGATCAGAGTGGAGGGAGAATTTGTCTTGGTGATAGTTGTGTTGTTGGTATATTGTCCAGAGAGTTGAAGTATAGTGAGGACTTGTGACAGTGAAGTTTTGTTTTGTTTCTCCTACAACTTTATAAATATACTAGCCGAATTACCCACGCCTTGCTGCATGTCACAGATTTCTTTTGTAAGAAAATAATGATTGATTTTAAATCAGTGTTATAATTTGTAGAAAAAATGATGCATTTCAATATTACTCAATGATCTTGCCAATGTGACCTCCATCTTCTGGCTTTCTCCTTCTATATTTTGGATAGGAGTCATTCCTTTGTTCAAATTTAAATTTAATTTAAATCAAAGGGAAAAAACTTTTCAGTGGGGAGGATGATTTTGTTGACTGCACAGTATAGTAGAGTCATTTGGGCACCATCTGTGAGAAAAAGAGCACGACGACCCAATTCATTCTGCCAGAAATTTGGAAATATCATACTGCACTGCTTGACATTCACTCTGGAAGATCCAATATGTACATTTCAGGGTGTTTGCGATGGTGAAGAGTATTTGGAAAAGGTTGGATGAGTTTAATGCTGATTGTAAAGGTACAGCAGCTCAGAAAACTCACTCTGATTGTTCTGATAAGAATTTCCAAATTTGTTGGTGAGATCCTCAGACTCATCATGGAGGCCTACATCAAGTGCCATGAGGAGGTAGTGTTGTCCTGTGTCAAGAGGGTGGTTGCTGGAAGACCCTATATCTGACAACAGGACTCTGCACCATGCCAAATGAGTAGGAGAATCCAGTGATGGCTGTCAGACAATTTCTGCGACCACATCATCATTTACATCTGGCTACCTAATTCCCCAAGTTGCAACCCCCTTGATTATTATGTGTGGGGCGTAGTTAAGTGAGAAACAAACAAAACTCTTTGTAACACCAAAGATGAACTGAAGGCAAGGATTATGTCAGCATTCATCAACTTAAATAAGGAGACTGTCCAGAATAGTTGCAGGAGATTCTGAAGTTGTCTGGAGGCCATGGTTGAAGCCAAATTTACTCTTTAGTATTTCAAGATATTTTTGTGTAATTTTGATAAATATATCTGCGATGTGTTATTTTCATTTTTGTGTAATTTAGATGACAATTTATCCATCGTACCCTATATAAATATATCATGTTTTTTTTTGTTTGTTTATAAGAGATCAGTAGTTGCCATGCAGTACATCTCCCCTCCCCATAGCACAGATGTTGTCCAAGGGAAAGGTAGAGGTTAATAGTGCTTGGCACTGGCAGTGACACAGAAGTTACCAGAATTAAACTGAACTTGACATCAAACTGTCTTAGGGACTCTAGCTCCAGATTTGAACTCAGAGTTGTTCTTCACTTAGTCTGGCTGCCAGCCATGGCTATAGAGTCCAAACTGCCTTACTATTTACCTGGAGGTTTTAAATTCAGATTTTTTCCTTCTCTGAGATCAGTTACCACCCAAGGCTATAGAATCCAGTATGTCCTACTACTTATCCATAGTTGGAGAATCTTTTTAATTTCAGAATTTCATTCTCTTAAACTGGTTGCCAACCAAGGCTATAAAATCCAGTCTAATCTGGTTAAAAAACAAAGAGAGGGTATAACTATTTGGCTGCAGATCCTTGCTTTCTCAAGACTGATGGATACTATACCATATGTATAATTTATATATGTGCATATCATATCTTTAATAATGTTCCCTTATTTTAGTTGTTGTTTGCACTTCCTTTAAGTCTTTGACCAATATCTGAAGAGTGAGAAATGAAGATTGGTCAGTTTTTGGTTTATTTTCTGTGAACTATGAAATCATTTTCTTTTCACTTTAAAAACATCCATTTTAATAGCTATATTCAAACTTTGTACCTACAAGAAAATATTATTTATTGCTTATCTCTTTATTGTGCCTAATATATAAATTAGTAAAGCATAGTATACCAAAGGTTCATTATTATTTTAAGTTAATGCAAATTTAGTGACATATTCAGTTTTTCTGATATTGATAAGAATGTTGCCAAAAAATGAAAAATAAAAAAAATGACCGTGCTGATGTTTGGTCTCTGAAGTTATCTTTAATTCTTACACCAAAGACAAAAATATGTTGAGACATAATTCCTCCTCCCATGTTATTTTTGTGATCTTTTGCATACACATTAAATAACTTGAATCAGTTTTATTCATTTTTATTTCATTCTTATTTCTCTTTGCCTTCATTCTTTTGTATTTGAAGAATATTTGTTATTTTGGTCACATTTTGGTAAAAGGTAGCAAATATCACCATGCCTGTCACCTAACATTCCAGCCATACAGCATGTTTGAAATAACTTGCATACCATGCTGACTGCAAACAAAAGGAATCTATGAAAACATTAGATTGAAATGGTGACCATCAGATCAGGGTTGTTTATATCTTAAAAATAAATTCATAAGACATAAAAACATCTCAAAACTTGTAAGCTCTCTAAAAACCATTTTATATGAGTTTGTATTTTAAAAATAAATTTGAAACTCATAAAAACACTTCAAAACTTGTAAGCTCACAAAAGTCATAGCACATTAGTTTGTATCCTAAAAATAGACTCAACACAATTTTTAGGCTCAAAAGTTCTTGTATAGGAGTTGGTATCTTAAAAATAAATTCATAAAACATGAAAATATCTCAAAACTTATCAGCTGTCAAAAGCCGTTGTATAAGAGGTTCCAATTTATAAAATAGATTCATAACAAATACTTCAAAACATGTAAACTCTTAAAAGCCATTTTAGGAGTTTGAATTTTAACCATTAATTTGTAAATGCTTTAAAAAAAACTTATCAAAAGGAAATTAAGACAAATTGCTTAATTGTCCTCATCTTTGTTGTTGTTGTCACAACTTTTCGGACATTGTACTCTTCAGCCTTCATCAGGTATATATTGATCAAGGTGATCTACAGGTTTTATACTGTATTGCTTATTATTGTTTTTGATAGTTGTTAGAGATGATGACTGGGAAGATGGAGATTTTGCTGATTTCTGTTAACCAACTCTGGATAGATAATTTTTATTGGCTGTTCATTTCTATGAACCAACTCTGGAAAGACAATTTTCATTGGCTGTTGATTTCTATTAACCAACTCTGGAAAGACAATTTTCATTGGCTGTTGATTTCTATTAACCAATTCTGGATAGATAATTTTCATTGACAGTTGATTTCCATTAACCAACTCTGGATAGATAATTTTCATTGGCTGTTCATTTCTATTAACCAACTTTGGACAGACACTTTTCATTGACAGCAGACTTCAATAAATCAACTCTGGACAGAAACATTTCATTGGCTTTTGACTTGTATTAACACAAAGAATTGTTTGTTTGAATCAGTCCTGTAGACCTCTAGGAGATTAGACTAAACAAAATAATCCTATCAATCTTAAAGAAGATGATTATTCATCAGACCCTATAGACTGGTGCTATAAATTTGCAAAGAGCTTTACAAATAAAAACGATATCATTTGAACACTTCCAACAGCAGCAACAACAAAAAAGGATGGAAGTTAAAGAAAGGATAGTTTGTGCTAAGGATACTTTTGTCCACCATCATAAGATGTTATAAAAGCAAAATACCAGCCTGAAAAATCAAGTTTTAAATAGTTATGCATCAAATCTAAACTTTACATTGAAATGATCATACAGAATCTAAGTAGGTTCACTATGTTGAACAAGACAATTATTTACACCAGAATCTTGTACATTTATAAATCTACCATTCATCCATGCACCAAATATTGCTGCTTCATCTGGTCTGGATGGTTGGTTTGTTTTATGGCATATCATCTTCAATGGGTTATTTAATGCCAACAATTTTTATTGCTGGTAATAATTTTTTTCTTTAAAAATTTATTGCTGGTAATAATTTTTTCTTTAAAAATTTATTGCTGGTAATAATTTTTTTCATTAAAAATTTATTGCTGGTAATAATTTTTTTCATTAAAAATTTATTGCTGGTAATATTTTTTTTCATTAAAAATTTATCACTGGTAATAATTTTCTCTTTAAAATTTATTGCTGGTAATAATTTTTTCATTAAAATTTATTGCTGGTAATATTTTTTCATTAAAATTTATCACTGGTAATAATTTTCTCTTTAAAAATTTATTGCTGGTAATAATTTTTTTCATTAAAAATTTATTGCTGGTAATAATTTTCTCTTTAAAAATTTATTGCTGGTAATAAT
>CAHIKZ030004489.1:60000-152500 GCA_903632075.3 Acanthosepion pharaonis
TGTGTGTGTGTTTTGTATGTTTTTTATATATATATATATATATATATATATATATATATATATATATGTGTGTGTGTGTGTGTTTTGTATGTTTTTGCACTTATATACATATATATATGTGTGTGTGTGTGTGTTTGTGTGTGTTTTGTATTATATATTCATTCATTTTATTTCAATTACTTTATTTAAATTATTCTCTATCTGTTAATTTGTTATTTTCTCTTCTCCCTTTTATATGTGTATATGTATATGCATGAATATCTGTGTGTGGGTGTGTATATGTGGTAGTATTTTAGCTGTTACTATGTTCTCCCAACCTCAACACATGAAAATCAGGTTGAAAGCTAATAAACACTCACTTCCCTACATATGTCTCCAATATTATAAATCACCAGAAAATTATTTTCAAGGTTAAATCATCTAGACAATCTGTTATCTTGTTTTTAAATTATTCTGGATAAATTTAAATTTAAACCATTTGTAATTTCAGTCTGATGAGATGAGTGTTAAAAACATACCTGTTGAAATAAATTATAGTTTATAACTGTGTTTTTGATGATTCATTAAGTTTTTCCTTAATATATATATATATATATATATATATATATATATGTATTAAAGAAAAACCAAGTGTGTCAGTGTGACCAAAAGACAACTTGCCAGAGGACCTAACACCCATTGTGGGTGACATGACAATCTGGATATATAAAAGAGAAAGACATTGAAACTTGTGTAACAAGTGTGTGTGATAGACATGTATGTATATATGCATGTGTGTGGGAGACAGTTCAAAAGTCAACAGAGGACCAAAGAAAGTGAGTATACTTCAGCAGCAATGTGTGTATCTGTGTGTAATAAGGAAAAAGAGGATGACAGAGAATGTTACTTCCTACTTATAGGCTTAAGGAGCATACCCTAGTGACAGTTTTTTTAGGAAAGTAAGTGGGATAACTCCACATACACCTTATACCAGAAAAATCCCAAAAAGGAAAGAAAAAGAATAAAAGACACCAACCTACTCAGCAAAGTGTCTAACACACTGATTACATACACAGAGTAAAAAAAATGCTTCCCAACGTTAGCTCCTAACAAAGATCAGCCCAAATTATTATTCAAGTTTTATGCTCTTGTGATCTTCAAACATCTAAAATGCATTCTCGTCATCTGAAGATCACTGTCCTTATATATATATATATATATATATATATATATATACACACACACAGGCAAATGGTAGGTTTATAAATATGCAAAATGGATTCTGATAGATGTATAAATATAATGTATCAATTTCACTGCCCAGTAAAAGATTGTGTTTTTTGTCATAAATCAATTACCTATATCAGATTTATTACCACCTTCTTGAGTAGACTCATCACATGTCACTTATCAGATAAAGGTACTATAGAAAAAAAACATCTAGCCACCTATGATTTACAAGATCCCTTAAGGAAAATTCTAATTGAAAACACAAAAAATCTATATAGATCAAATTACTGGAAACATCTCCTGTGAGAGAAGCCCTGTATATTGAGCATCTTGCTTCCACTAACAATCTCAGCTTATTCAACAGTGGTAATGAGATGTTGAAAGTGTTTTAAAAGCAATACAAAGATACTCACTTGGATTCCAGCTGAGCACTCAGAATAAAAGCTCCTACATTATAGGTACCTTCATGAGATTGCTAAAAAAAGAGCATAGTCTGATGAAAAAGATGCCAAACTTGATGAAACAAAATTTTATCATCTAAATGTTTATGTTATTATTAAGAGGGAAGACCAAAGTATTTTTTAATTAGTTATTTTTACACAATTTATGTCTATAAAAGAACAAACGTAAATAAACCTAAAAAATTAATTAAAAGCCTAAACACAGTATCTTGTCAGTCATCTTTAATGAAATTTGTGTATATATATATATATGTGTGTGTGTGTGTGTGTGTGTGTGTACACATACATTTATATATAGTCAATTACTGATACCCCTTGATGAGGGGACAAACAGGTTGGTCTACAAAACTCTGGAGTCAGGATGCTGAAGGCAACATCAATCAGCCAAGTGACAAACCTTTTTCTTATATATATATATATATGAATAAATAGTGTGTGTGTGTGCATATATATATATATATATATATAAGTGGACATTGAAGTCAACACTCACAGGTGACAGACTGTTTCATGCTAAACGCAATGTCAAGCCACCATATATATATATATATATATACACATATATATATAAAGAAAATCCTTAAAAATCCATTCCAGTTATAATTTATTTCATGAATAGGTTTAAATATTCATCTCTGCAGACCAAAGGTTTTTTTTAGAAATGAAATCAATTTGCCCAGACAAAAGAAAAGGGAGAGGAAAAAAAAAAAGAAAAAGAAAAATTTTTTATAATAAAAAAGGAAGAAAGAAAAAGAAAAATTTCAATATAAAATTTAAAAACAAAATTAGGGAAGAATGAAAGGCAAGAAGGAAGAATTAAAGATGGGCCAATAGATTGACCAAAAAACAAATTTTTCATTAAAGGGCTGAACAAGTTAATATACTGGGTAAGGGAGGGTGTTATCAGAATTAAAAGAGTTACAGTAATAAGTCTAATAGTCATGTCATTTCAGACAGCAAAACTCATCATCACATTATAATAATCATCACAATTTCAAATTGATGATAATAATAATAATAATAATAATAATATTCAATATCAATAAAATAAAGTAAATTAAATAAAATAAAATATTAAAATAGGAAAAATAAACTAAATAGTTAAATAAATCAAGAAATAAATAAAGAACAAATTTAAAGACCAAATTAAAAAAAAAAAAATATATAGATAAGGATAAAAATGATAAAGATAATATTATCAATAATAGTAATATAAAAATAATATTAATCAATAATCTAAAATTATAAATGATGTTGGCAAGACAATCACATAAATGACTATATATAAAAATGTGAATACATGTACACATAGGTGTCAGTACCCATGTAAAACAGAATCAACACTTCAAGTACATATCCTCAATGTTTTTAGGAAATTTTAAATCTGTTCTTATGTTTACACTTGAAAATAAATTTGTTTCTTTGATTCAATAATTGGTCAGCATTTTTATGTTTAATCATTATAATTTTCTCTTGTATGCATAGACTGCATCTGTCCTTGAAGTTGTTGGGAGTCTGAAAGATGATATCCCATTTAATTTGTGGGTTGAAGTCTTTATCTATAAGTTTCCAATAATGTTTGGATAGAACAGTTTGGTGTCTTAAATAAGCATTGGAGAAAGAATGCTTGTGATTGTAAAGTCTGTTTCCAACTCCCAGTGGATACTCCTATGTATACTTTTTTATCATTGATATTTTCTTTTGGAAAAATGGTAGCTTGGTATACCATTTTCCGAATTACAGATACCTTCAACTCCAGTTCTAAAATTACAAGGAGGCTTGTTTTCTGGTGTGTCATAAAAACATTTTATGAAAGCAAAAAAACAACCATAAGAATGCAACCATTAGCTGGGAGATAATCACAAAAGCTAAATCATACTATGGAAAGTGAGATAGATGTAACTTATGTTTGTTGGAGAAGCTTATTATATTAAAACACTTAAATAACCCTAACTTGCTGAACATGAAAAGCGAATTGATACATCCATGTATTCATAAAACCAAACATCTTTGCTATTATCAATCTTCTTACTTCAGCCAGCCCAACATCTTATTTAATTTAGAATGTGATTACATTAGAGAGTTGCATATCAATGTTGAAAAATTGACACAACAAGAGTGTATTAAGTCTTACCATTCCATTTTTTAGTTGGTAGTAGACAGCAGAACCTATACTAAGTCCTTACTTACTATGAATTCTTTTATATTTCACATGCGTTTTTCCCCCCACAGGTTAATAGTAGATAGGCCCCCACTGGTCTTCCATGTCTATTGAACAGGAGTAGAGAGTTGTCTCTTGTCCCCTGATCAGGATATGGTTTACTGGTTCACTATCTTTCTTCTACCAAGATCACACTGTTTTAACTGTCTTTTTGGTGATCAGACTAGCCACTGGCTGTGACTCTGCATTGTGAGAGTAACAGGTTGGCAGCTTGCTGGCTTCTGCTTCTGACTGGTTGTTAGGAGCCCAAACTCTTTGGTAGCAATTACAGGCTGCTTTGATCAAGTCACATAGTATTGGAGGTATTTATAGTGCCATGTCCCGCATGAGTAGGTATCCCTGCAAGTATTTCTGGTTGGCAACCCTGAGGCCACATTATGCTCTGCTTTCAGCCACACATTGGCCAGTCTGTATTGCTATAGGTAGTGACAATTATGGTGGTCTTTTTCCTCTCTCCTCAAAACATATCTCATGGAAATCTCAACAAAAATAAATCTAAACCAGCTCACAAAAAAACACCCCCCCTTAATATTTCTTTCTCCAATATTCATGGTATCTGTTCCAACTTCTGCAGCATATATCTTTGCCCTTTGTGAAACCAACTTGAATTCTTCCATTGCTACGAATGAATTCTTAGTTCCAGGGTATCTTCCCCTTTGCCAAATAAGATTCCAGGATTCACATGCATTGGCTTGCTGTTTACATCCAGGATAATCTGCCTATGGCCATGGAATTGTCTTTTGAAGTCGCTGACTACTCTTTCATGTGCTTCCGCCTTTTGCTACTAAACTCTGTCAACTATCTCTTTTTCCTCTGTTGCTCCTCTTCTTCCCAAGACTGCAGAATATTAGATGCATAGGCTGATAGTATAGAAAAGGCACTTTCTCTCCATCCATCTGCGAACATCTTTGTCTTCAGTGACTCTTAATGCTCACCATGATATGTGGCTGAAACATTCCAAAGCTACTGATGTTGCTGGTATACAGACAATTTTTCCATTACCCAATCCCTCACCCGAATTGTGGACTTTCCTACTCATTTCCCAAGTCAAACCAAGCAACAGGCTTCTCTACTGGATCTATTTCTTACCTCCCCTCCCCCTTGCTGAGCTTCGCAATACTCTGCCTTCTTGGTAACTCGGGCCACTCTGTGGTAGCTATTGATATCTCCTTCTAAGCATCCAGTAAACAGGAACCCCCTATCCATAAGAACATTTTCCATTACCAGCATGCTGATTAGGACTCATTACGGGATATTCTTCATGACACCCCTTGGACTGACGTCTTCAACCTCCCAATTGTGAACTCTTACTGGTGAACCTATATCAGGTAAGTCCTTTTCACACAGCTATGTATGCCGAGGCATTAAGTATTATGTATATATTCTGAAAATTGGTCAATACACACTTGCTGAAATTTTAATCCTTGTTTTTCTTTCCTTTGCAACCATATGTTGGTTATAACATTGATATATATATTTTTTGTAGAAGACAGAGGGGGTTGATAAGGGATCAATGATTCTATGAAAGCAGTCAGTGGTCTAAAATGTTTGGGCACCTTCGTCTGAATAGTCTGAGTGAGTTCATTCTTCTGAATTTTGAATTCAAATGAGATGAACTCTCAAGGTAAAAGTGTAACAATGTTTACTCATGTCTTAGTGGAAGGTAAGAGATAGATTCATGTCTTTCCCAAGGGCATTAGTGCAAAAGTGAACAGTCTTAAGGAATTTGGAGGGCTGGGAATCTGAAGTTAGTCTGTCACCAATAACTACACACCTACAGATTGATGCACCTTTTGATAAATTCATTGCATTTCCTTCTCCCCTTTCAGGAAATATTACATTTTTTTTTCTTTTCTTTCCCTCACTCTCAGGACCTGCAACTCTTTTTTTCCTTTCTTTCCCCTTCAAGACCTGTGTTTCTTTTTGCCTTTCTTTCCCTCCCTTTCAGGATTCATGTCTCTCTTCGCCTTTCTTTCCCTCCCTTTCAGGATTCATGTCTCTCTTCGCCTTTCTTTCCCTCCCTTTCAGGATTCATGTCTCTCTTCGCCTTTCTTTCCCTCTCTTTCAGGATTCATGTCTCTCTTCGTCTTTCTTTCACTCTCTTTCAGGATTCATGTCTCTCTTCGCTTTTCTTTTCCTCCCTTTCAGGATTCATGTCTCTCTTCGCCTTCCTTTCCCTCCCTTTTAGTACCTGTGTCTCTCTTCACCTTTCATTCCCCCCACCTTTCAGGATTCATGTCTTTCTTCACCTTTCTTTCCCTCCTTTTCAGGATTCATTTCTCTTTTCATCTTTCTTTCTCTCCTTTCAATCTCTCTTTTTGATCCTGTTTCTCTCTCCCCCCCCCCACTCATACAGTTTCCAGAATTTTTTATCTTTCTTTATCTCTCCTTATTCTTTTTCAAATATTTCTTCTTTTCCCCGTTCAACTTATAAATAAGTATCCAGGAATATTTTTCTTTTTCTCTCTTCAATAATTTCTCTATTAGTTATGTATCCTTTCCTGACTTCATCTTCCAGTGAGCTACATTTTCCTCTTCTTCATAGTAAAAATGCTGGGGAATTTAAATTTAGATTTACAGAAAAGTTTCAGTGTCAATTTTTTTTTATTTTTGCATTTCTTAAATCATGAATCAAGAAAATCCAAGATTGAAATGAACTTGCTTTCTCAGTTATCCACATTGAGAGGAAAAAAAAAAGATTTTGACCTGAACAGGCCAACAAAAATATTTTATGCCATTAAAATAAAACATTACAAAATACAGATTACCTGTATGTCTGATGAGAACACAAGATGAATACCAATAAACATATTAAAAGGATTTTTCTTAATTGTAGAAGTAAACATTTTTTTTAAAGATGTTTATAACATTCTCCACAGTTTGGCCATTGCAAAATGGAAGATTTCAAATAGAGTCATGAAGGGAAGGATGACGAGATAAAAGATTATTTTTCAAATGTTATATCATTTTTTTTCTATATATTTGAAAATTAACGATAATATTCTTTCCAGCTTTGATTGAGTAATCCTGTGAGTGCTTACTTGAAAACAGAAATGTCTTTATTTAAAAACAGAAGGGTCCTTATTTAAAAAAAAAAAAGAGGGTTCCTTATTTTAAAAAAGAGGATTCCTTATTAAAAAAAGATGGGTCCTTATTTAAAATCAACATTCATTCTCTTTTTGTATTATTCAAATATATAAATTGTTTCAAGTTTCATTACTAATTCCCAAATTAACACTGCAGAATTTCTATGAGTCTTACTAGTTACATAAAAATGTCGTGAATTGAATTTACAACTTTTATATTCAGTCATAGAAAATTTTGCCTCAAAGAATTTGCAGTTCATGGTGAGTCCAATTTGCTGTTAATTAGTGTTTATTCTTTTATTCCATGATAAATTAATTATCATGTTAGATATGAATCAAATAAAATCTGTCAAGACATGTTAATGACTTCAGAAGATATTTCAACAAGACATCAATCAACCAAACTAGTATATACCCTCTGTAGTTTATTGAGCCAATAATGTTTACATTAATTGCTGAGCACTGACAATCCCTTTCTTTCTTATTTTTCTTTTCTTGCTAATTACTTCTGAAAAGAATCCTTGGAAGGAATATATATATATATATATATATATATATATATATATATATATATATATATATATATATATATATATATATATATATATATTTTTTTAAGTATTTCTTTCTGTTGTTTCTATTTTTTTATACCATGCATAATTGTATCTTTCATGCTAATTTGTTAACTATGGATTTTTACAAATGTTAATCTCTTTTTCCTATGGTTTTTAAGATTGGTTTTAGAATACTTGCTTTGGTGGGAAATTTTATGAGTTTAATTTTCTAAAACCGAATTTGCATTTTCAATTTGCTGCTATGATCCAAGCAGTATCTCCGATTCTGTGATTTTTTTAAAGTCCAAGGCCACATTCTTTCCTTGTGAGATTTCCTCAATTCCTTCCCCTGTTTTGCCTCGTCATCTTGTACTTTTTTTCTACACTATATTAGGTCAAGTCATAAATAATTCCCATTTTGGTTTATGAAATGTATTTTTTCAAAAATAAACTACAATTATATTTTATTCAATTATATATTCAGCATTTTTGCATTCACTTGTTGCAATTTATCAGTCAGCTCTTCAATAAATTTTGAGTAAAATTCTTTGAGAAAGTTTTCAACAAACTCTTGAATTTAGTTTTCATTAGAGGTTTTTGTCAGCAAAGTGTTTTGCAGTGATTGCAAAATGTAACAAACGTTTGGTGCAAAATCAGATGAATATGGATGGCTGGGGTAGAACGAAATTCTAAAATCTTTTCCCTGCATTATTCTACCTGTATGTGGCCTTGCATTGTCATGGAGAAGAGAGACATTTTTTCTAGTGATGAGTTTTTTTTTAATTGACACATTTTTTTTTATTATGGATTCTCAACCCTTTGTGGATAACCCACAGTCAAAGTTAAAAAATTTTAGATTGTAAGAATAATTTTTTAAGTGAATATTTTCACTAACATTTTTCTGTAGATAACAATGATTTTTCCAGATACAAGACCTACTATTTAACCCATAGCTGGGAGAGAAAGAAGTTCATACCATTCCCCAAGGGTAAGTGAATGTAACAAACCCGACTGAAATTTGAACTCTGCTTTCCAACTTCTCATTTCTAGCTGTTAACCATTACATCATCTGCTGTATTCAGGATGCTTTTCAAGCAAACCTTCATAGAAAAATTGCAAGTACTCTATTTATAAATGGCATTTAGTGCTTTATTGTGTTTAAAAAAAAATTGCTGCCACTTATCAGGCAGCTCTACAATAAGCTTTTTAATAAAATTCAACAGGTTTTGATGTGAAAAAGTTTTTAACAGATTCTTAAATTTGGTTTTCATTAGAGAAAGTTTTCTCTATCAAAGCATTCTGGAGTGATCAGAAAAGGTATCAAAAGTACAAAGGTCGGGTTAATCTGGCTGTTGGAGGAGAACAGACTAACCAAGTTCCATGACTTTTCCCCTGTTATTCTTGATATATGTGGTCTTGCGTTCACATGAAGAAGAAAATTTTTTTTTTTTCTTAATGACAATCACAAGGCACTTATCAATCAAATTTTTAGGGAAGGTTTGTAGCTGCTTGACATATGAATATGCATTGAATATTACATTGTATCTTAAGAACTATAAATCAATAACACCCTGACAATCTTACCACACACACCTAAAATTACCTTTCTTCCATGGAGCTCAGCTTTTGGGGTCAGATGTGGAGATTTGTCCTTGTCAGTCCCTTGTCTTATGCGTTAAACAGTGACAATTGTTAGTGTATCCCAAACTGATTCTTAACTGACATGTATAACATTACCTTTCTTCCATGGAGCTCAGTTTTTGGGGTCAGTTGTAGAGATTCGTCCTTGTCAATTCACTGTCTTTTGCTGTAAGCATTGCCATTTATTAGTGTACTCCAAATTTATACTTAACTGCCATGTATATTTAGTAACTCAGATGATACATTGTCATTACAACTAGTTCCCAAATTACTTATGATTCAGTACTTCCACATTAGTAATTATACTTTGTTTGACTGCGTAAAACAACTTTACATGAACCTGGGAAACTGATATGTTCTCTGAGACACATTTCTCAAACCTCCATAATCAAACAGTCCCAAATGGGATTAAGTCTGAAACAGCTTCTTTTTATTATTTTACTAGCAGTAGAGCCCGGCGTTGCCCGGGGATATAACAGTAAGAGATAGATCAAGTATCGACCATCATAAAGACTGAAAAATAAAATTGACAAAGATTATTGTTTAAGGTTGACTGACACGCATGTCTTAATTATATTTTTTTTTTTTCTACAAATTGGTCAAACTCAAACAAAAACATTGTTTTCAATCGTTATGATACTATCGATTGAATAGAATTTTATTATAAACAATTGTCTTGTAAATGGAATTTTTAAAGCATTCTGAATGTAAAAATAAAGAAAAAAGTGTGCAAGACAATAAGAAACACAACCTGTCAAAAAAAAAAGTGAAGTTTTGTTGAAATCGGTTGAAAAATGTAGGAAATCCGATCCCATATATAAATGAACACACACACACAAACAACCTGGGTTTTATAAGTATAACTCGATATGAGTTGTCCCCCTTTCATTCTGGTGACAGAATCATGTTTTATCGTGTTTTCAAATTGATTTCGTTAAAAACAATTGTATTTTTCAATTTTGGCACTGTCAGAACCACCGCAAGGTAATTTTACGCAGTCCTGTGAAGTTTTGTTGAAATCGGTTAAAAAATGTAGGAAATCCGATCCAATATATAAACGTACACACACACACACACACAATCTGCGTTTTATAATAAGTAAGATAAGATACTTACTTATTTTTCTATTTCATTTATATATTGTATAAACAGTCACTTGTTGATATCTCCTGAGGGTCTATTTACATTATTCAGACTATTGTCTTCATCTTTGTTGACATATTTATCACAACATTTTGGCCGTTGTACACTCCGGCCTTCTTCAGTTGGCTGGAATGTCGAACTGAACCCTTTATTTTGCTCACTGGGGTAGACTGTTCTAGTTCCACATGCCATGTCTAATGGATGTCAGTTATCAGTTATCTCCTGTTAATTCCCCTCTCCAAGTTCTCCACTACCTTAATCAGGTATTGAACTCACAACTCTTTGAGTCCTGTCACTGGATCTAACCAACGCCTTTATCCACTGTGCTATGTTGTCCTTAAGGACATTCCAACTACCTGAAGAAGGCCGAAGCATACAACAGCCAAAATATATTGTGATAAATATGGCAACAAAGATGAGGACAATAGTCCGAATAATGTAAATAGTGTATATAATACCTCATCTCAGAAATATAGACAAACTCCTGATGGTCTATCTATAAAACTCTGGAGTTGTGATGATTGTATTTTATATATATATATATATATATATATATATATGACCTGATGATTGCATTTTAAGCATGAAACAGATTATCGCTCTGGGTGTTGACTTCAATGTCCACTTTTATATTTACATACCCTCTATCCGTGAGTGCTTCCATTGGTTAAAATTCCTCTTGGGAGTCAAGTGCTTTCTGTTTGAGAATTATTGCTTTAAATGATTTTTTTTTAAACAAATTTGATTCTACAGGAGGATGCTGAGAATTCCATGGAGGGAGGAAGTAAGCAACAAAGAAATCTTAAAGAAAAATTTAACAAAAATAATAACACTTATACTTAGAATCAGAAAGAAACAGTTGCAATTTCTTGGACACATGAGAAAATATGACTTGGAGAACTTGATCCTCACAAGGCATATCAAGAGCAAAAGATTTGGGAAGGCAGAGAGCAAACTTACCTGACAAGCTTCTGTCAATGCATAGTAGAACAGGGGGTGGGTGGGTGGCTTTACAAAGGGAGAAATACTGAACTGTAGAGATCCATGATCACCCACATCCTGAAAGGACATGACATATAGAAGATGACCGTGAAATATAGAGAAATTTATTTACTTAAAAAAAAGTTTGAACAAAGTAACTATAAACAATTTTTTTTTCTATCCTCTGCCAGCCGCAATGATGGAGAAAACATTACCTTGAACCATTGCCAGTGAGACACACTGCAAGAGCCACTCTGTTTCGTGAGGCTTGTCCCTTAATCGAGATGCAATTGTGCCAATCCTCCTCCTCAGAAGACTTACTTCTGATTTTGCAATATTTTTCACTGTGTGTGAAAGTGATTTCATGTGTTCAGCATGAAAATAAAGCTTGTCTACGAAATATCTAAAACATTTTTATTAGTTAGTAGTATAAAATAATTAAAAATAATAATTAAAAAGTGTAAGTAAATAAATATTAAATAGTCTAAGTTTGTTTTATGCACTTTTGGTAGAAATGTATCAGCCAGTTGATTTGTAAAAAATTCTTACTTTTGTGTGTAAAAGTTTTTTTGTTTTTTTTTATTTAGAATTGGCTCTAAAAAGGACTGCCAGAAATAACTGCCATGGCTGACTATTGGGGAATCATTTTTTCAGATTTAATAAAAATACAACCCCCACTGTATTTTTTGTGAAAGGAATGGCTTCCACTGACATAAACTTAAAGTTGAGTCGTGTTTGAGAGTATATAAGAACACAGGTTATAGGATAACAGCAGAAGGGAGTGAGAGGTTACATGTGAAGAGGGTAGGAGAAGGGACTTAGCAGATGTGAAGGGGGCAGGTTGGCATATTTGTGGCATCCACATGTGAAGGGCAGAAAGATTTTGGCATTATTAAAAACTACACTGGCAAAAAAGAAGAACTAAGAAGATTTTTAAGCTGGCCTCATCACCACTGCCAAACATGTAAAAATTCACAGAAAATCTAAAGAAATTTAAAAAAATATTGTTAAAGGCCCCAATAAAAACATGTGGTTGCAAAGCAGAAAGAAAACTGAAAGACATTTCAAAATATCGTTAAATTTCCCAGTGACACTTGTAGGCTATGTCAAAGTAGTTTTTTTTTCATTTATTACATGAGTGCACCTTTTCCTAAGAGCAATTTCTTTTTTTTTTTTGACAGTTTTTTATATCATCTTTCACATAATAAGGTGCATGAAAGAAAATTTTTGTGCAAACATTCTTTCGTAAAATTTGTATTTTGTGATATTGTTTTATATCTGTGTTATAAATATCTGTTTCAAATTTCATGTAGTAGTTTTGAGTCTGGTTTGTTATCATATGTACCTTTTTTTAATATTCAGGATAAGAGAAGTGATGTTCTCTCTTCTTCCATTTGCTCCCCAAAAGTCTTCTTTAAATACAGCAAATATGACCAAAGCTCAGATTTATTGAGATTTATGAGAGGATGGCTGAAAAGTTCTCAGTTTGATGAAAATGGGATTCTGCTCCAAAATATTTGATGTTTGATCATTTGTTCTGATTCTTGTGAAGTGAATTGACCTGAGCAGATTCTTGGAGTATTTACAGGATTATACTGCACATAAAGTGGAGGATCAATTTTCTCTTGTTTCTAAGTAGTAAACCAATCCCCCAAGAATAACTAAATAAGAAAATATGTTGTAACATTCTCAGCCCAACTGAGAAAATATTCCAAAAGAAATTATGATTTTTGTTCATTTGATCAAATTTTTGGAAATATGTTGGGCCAAGAAGTATTCAGCACCTTTGTTGGTTTTATGACTGATTTGTTTTTTTATGGCTTATCAACCTTTTGCAAGATATTTAAATCCAGAAAATATTTTTAGACTGTAAGAATGTTTTGGAAATAATAAAGATTTACTGATATGAGTCCTACTAATTAATGCATAGCTGGGGGAAGAAGAGGTAGATTCATACTTTTTTCAAAGATACTTGCGCATAAGTGAATAATTCTAATTCTCAGCCTTTTTTCATCACACCATCCACACATCCAAGCTTACAGCACCTGGTATTCCCAAGCAGTCACCCATTAAGGCAGTAACCAGTCTTGACATTGCTTAACTTCGGTAATTGTACAAGAACCGGTGTTTCAACCTGATATGGCCGTAAGCTGCACCTTCTTGGAGTTTTTATATAGTTATGTTGGACATAAAGTGGGGGTTCGATTTTCTATTTTTATTAAGTAATAAACTAATTCCCCAATAATTATTATGCACAAGGGTGCTGTAATGTTCTCAGCCTAACCAAGAAAGGATTTTCAAAAAATTTTGATGTTTGTTCATTTAGTCAGTGGTTCAGGCTGAAAACTATTTGGGACATCAGTGTATTTATAAAGTTATTTAACTTCAGTGATCTCACAAGAACTCGTGTTTCAACCTGATATGGCCATAAACCACACCTTTTTGGAGTTTTTATATAATTATATTGGACATAAAATGTGAGATCGGTTTCCTATTGTTATTAAGTAATAAAGTGATCCCCTCAAAATAATTAAATATGAAAATGTACTGTAACATTCTCAGCCCAATTAAGAAGAGATTCCAAAAGGAATTTTGAGAAATGGGTTAGGCCAAAAAGTATTCGGCACCTTCTTGGATGTATCTAGGAACACTGATCTTTATCAAATCAAGCTGTACTTGATACCAGATGTATTTGGAAAAGGAAAAACCAGAATTTCTTCATAAAACCCAGGAATGAAGAAATGGATACTTTAAGCTGAGAGAAGTGGGTAAGGTGGCCTAATAAATGAGAGCAAATAAACAAAAACAATGAAACAATTTTAACCTTTTGTGCTTACTATCACTGGAAAAAACATGAACCTAAATTGAGCCTATTTTCATTAAAATCACACATCTTCCTGTGCCTTTCAGTTATTGATACACTATTATGGAATAAGTGACAAGTGAGGGATATGCTGTGCAAGTTTCTTTTTTCTATCCTATAACTATGTCAATGAGAATATTTTTTCCCAAAAAGGAATACAGTCACACATTAAAAGAGTGACAATGATGGGATGGTGTAACTAGAGAAAAACAAAACAAAAAGGCAGTGCATGTAATGTTTAAACTATTTGATCAGTAAACCAAGCATAGATATCAGTACCATATAGGAGCCATTAATTAACAAAGAACAGACTTAAGATTTTAAGCTCCAGAAATACTTGCCTGAGCATCCTTCATGGCAAGTTGATAAAAGAGCTGGGAAAGTTATGAGTTCAGTCCCTTAGTTGAGCAGTGCAGAAATATGTTGTGATTCAGTGGAGTGACCAATTAACAGCATAAAGAAAACTGCAGATGTCTGAAAATATGACAGGAATAAGAGAGAGGACAATATATAACAATGCAGGCAACAAAAAATGGTGGGAGTTCAATCCAAAATTCCTACAAGGCTACCTAATGTGATAGGCATTGAAAGATGGTCAGTGGGTATAGTGGCTGAAATATCATGTCAATGGACAGGGCAGAAGGTTTCCCCAATAGAATCATTGGCCACACAAGACAAGCCTTCATGCTTCAAATTGGAGGACAAAATCTATGGCTTTATTTGCCAGGTCTACTTGTCCATGAAATGCTATGCATGAAGGAATACCTCTCAGGCTTTCAATTGAGATATTTGGAGATAATTGGTCAGCAACCCTAGGACCACACTCAGTCATAAAAAAGACAATTATGATTGTAATGTTTAACTTCTTTTTACATTCTATGACCGTCACTGAAAATAAAATAAAAGAAAGAACTGATCAAAAATCAATAATAATGATAATGCCCTAAGAAATTCAGATGACTATATCAAGAAAGTGTGAAGCAATAAAATTTGTTACTAGTTTATCAATAATGCTTCCCTTTTAAGAAATTATAACCCGAGACTATTATATCTACTACTATAAGGTGTGAAGCAACACAAAATAAGAAAATGTTAAAACTTAATTTCTGAAATAAAAATATTAGATAAGATATAGATTTTTGTATGTATTCACATGGTTCATTTCCTTTGATATCATTTTTATATTCATAATTCCTTCTTGTTTCCTTTTTATCCCATCATTTTGTGTTATGCTTCTGGTTTTGTTTTGTTTTTTATCATAAATATGATTACTTGTAAGTCTTTACTTCTCATTCTGACTGCATTCACTAAATTTGTTTGAGACAAAGAAAGAAATGATTGAGAAGATCACTAATCAACACATAAAAAATGCTAGAAATAAAGAATAAATGAATGCTAGAATAAATGAATTGCAGAATGAAAGAATGAATGATACTAGATGGAATAAATGAATGCTAGAATGAAAGAATAAATGAATGCTAGAATGAAAGAATAAATGAATGCTAGATTGAAAGAATTTTGTAATGACAACAAGAGACTAAATCTCTCAGTTTATTCAACTCAATACTTCAACTGGGTGTGGATTCAACATTCTTGGGTGGCTGTAAGAGACTCTTCTTATTTTCCCAAGTGTGCACATCATTGCTGCAGCTTGGTTGAGAATGTCACTAACATCGTGTGAAGTATAGATTTGTACCTGACAGCCATAAAGGTCAACCCACTGATGCATCCGGCTTCACTGAAGTTCTGGTAAAACACTGAGTGCAAAGTCAATTTTGGCAGCATCTAGGGTAAGAGACATCCTATAATTTGAATCTGACTAATTTTTGTAGTGCTTTGCCTGACAGTTAAACATTGTAAATATTAATATAGACACCTTATTGTAATGGACTGATTAGCAAGCACATCTACAAGATTTACTGTCGTAGTGCAATTCATCCTTACACAGTGCTCCATAATTGTAGCCTTATGCCATCCAAAGCTAAATTTATTGAATAAGAATATAGCTGTTCATGACTGTTATAATTATTTTGTTCATTTGTCTATTACTTTGCTTACCACTAATACCCTTAGGAAAGGCATGAATTTACACCTCCCTGTATAGTCTCTGCATGAGACATCTTGACAAAAACATCTTGTTCTTTTGTCTTTAGTATGTCATATATAGGCATGCAGCTGAATGGTTAGAGTATGAGCACTCAGACAGCAAGACCCACGTTAGAATCTAATCTGGGTTGATTAGTCAAGGTGATAATATTGTCTAGTGAAAACCATGCCGCATGTTATCCAAAACCTTGTGAATTAAATTCAGTAGATGAAACTGTGTAGAAGTTTTTGATGGTTCTACATAGACACGAGACCTCATCTCATGGGCAGATAGGAGCTCTTGAGCCTTGGTTGGATAATCTGTCCAGATATGGTGCCTTGACAAAAACACCCATGCTCCAACAGCTTAGCCCCTTGCAGCTGGAAAAAAATATACAATTGAAATTTTAAAAAAAGAAATGAATCACACGAGTTTGCAATTTTCTGCATGTGGGAAAGTGCAACCCATTTGGTACGTCATGATATTTGATGGAAAAACCTATAGTTTTTCAAAGAGATGAATTTATACTTTTCCTACTGAAGCATAAGTACCCTTGGGAAAAGTATGAATCCACATCTTTGAACCCCCCAGCTATGGGTTGAATAGCAATACAAACTATGCTCTTTAGCCTTAGTTGCTGATCAGTCTACTACAGAAATAAATGGCAACCTACTGCATTGAAAGAAACAAGATCGCCCAAGCATTTATCACATATGGTACTAAACTGACTGAGTGAGTTTACCTTACTGTCTAGGTAATTAAAAGCTGTGACACCTATTGTCAACCATGAAGAGAGGTCAGTAGACATTCAAATAAACAAGATTCAAAATCTTTGTTTTCGTTCCTCTGGGAATGAATCTGCAAAAATGGGGAAATGAAGCAATGTTGATCCCAAATTGTGAAAACAACTGAAATGAAAATTTTTGAGCCAAGAAAGAATTTCCAAAAATCTAACAGAGACTTGCCAGGATTATTTCATATCTTTCCTCCCATATCAGATTGAAACACCATTTCTCATCCGATCATCGAAGTTAAGCAACATTGAACCTGGTCAGTATCTAGAAAGGTGACCACTTGGGAATACCAGGTTCTGTAAACTTGGATGTATGGATTATGGCTTGGAATTGTTAATCAGAGAGCCAAGTTCAAATTTCAGTTGGGTTTGTTATATTCTCTTATGGGCAAGTACTCTTGGGAAAGGTATGAACCTCTTCTCCTCCCAGCTATGGGTTAAATAGTAAGACTTGTGTCAGAAAATTACTATCCCATGCATTTGATACTATTATCTGGTCTGGTACATGTGCTGTACATTCTTGACAAAATTAATTATAATTGATTCTGATCAGGCATCTTGACTTCAGTCATTTACTCATTGATATGATGTAGCTTTCCTCTGTCTTTTCTATAAATATTTTCATAGTAATTGTTCTGATAAGCTTTTTCCTCCCAGGTCCCTTGACTACATGAATTTAAGCATACTACTAGATTGGTCTCATGGTTGAACTAGCTAGATGCAACCACCATTTCTACTCTAACAGTTTCTTTTCTCACACTTCCCACCTGTGGAACTCCCTTTCAATTTCTGGTTTCCATGATAAATAAAACCTTCAAAAATTTAAATGCAACATCAATCACCATCTTCTGTCTTCTTGAACCTTGTTCTTTTTTTCTTTTTGTTCTTTTTTTTTTTTTGTCCTTTCCTCAATCCTCCCCAGCCAAGTCTTCTCATTCACTTTTACTCCCTGTAACACTGTGAATTAACCCCTTGCATCTTAGTTGCATTGTCGCCTTGCTTGGGATGAAATGATTAAAAAGAAATCTCCAAAAATTTCTTACAACCCCAAAATATCTTTCTGCTTTGAATAAATTTAAAAAGCTTGTCAAGCTGTAAAAAATAAAAAAAAAATAAAAAAAATCAATTAAAGACTTCTCCTCCTTCAGAAAATTTGATAAAGTATTTTATTCACTTTATTTACTACAAAGTATTCGCACTATATGATGGAGAATTAGCAATGTCTGGTAATATCGTGAGATACTGCTGGGGTGCCTTGGGTTGATAGTAATGATGTCATGGCTTCAAAATCATGCCTGAAGATGATCTCTAACTGAAGGCTTTCCTGGAGACACTGCTGTATGGATTTATGGTTGCTTTGTTTTGTTTTTGGCATCTCAGCCTCAATGGGTTATTTAATGATGACAAGATTTTTATTGCTATTTTTTGTTAAAAAATGTATTGCTGGTAATATTTCTTTTCCTTCAAAAATGTATTGCTGGTAATATTTTGTTTTTCAAAAATAAAATTCTGGTAATAATGTATTGCTGGTAATAATTTTTTCTTTCAAAAATTCATTGCTGGTACTAAAACCTATTTTTACACTTTCATAGTATTTTGACACCAGTTTGGGGTTAACTATTTGCCCATAGCTGGGACCCTAACTGGTGCTACCACCCCGGGTAAGGGTGGACCTAAGAACACCAGCAATTAAGAGGTGGTTCCATGCTTCCTCAAAGCCTCCTGATCAGATGCCTTGCTGCCAGATGTAGTTTATTGTCTTACCCAGGACAGATGGATTTATGAAATACCCTTTTAGTTTTGCCATTAATACTGTACAAGTTGACCACAATGAAGATCATACAATCCACAACTTTGCACTGCAATTAATTTCAAACTCTATAATCTTTATTTGCACTATTTATATTTGGACTATTGTCCCCATCTGTTAACACAACGTTTCAGCCATTGTGCCTCATGGCCTTCCTCAAATATATATCGATCTGGGTAACTTACTGGAAATTCTGAATTGAACTGTTTATTTAATCTCGGGGGTTAGACTGTTCTTGTCCCACTAGAGATATCTCGTCTTTTTCTTACTGCTCAGTTACTGTAGTTATTGCTTGCCTGTTTCCACTGAGTATAAAGTACGCATTGCCCGACCCAGGGATTGAACTCTCAATCATTATGTCAGCAAATTCTGTTGATTCCAATCCCATAATTTGGTGGCATAATGATTGTGAGTTCAATCCCTGAGCCAGGCAGTGTGTACTTGCACTCAGTGGAAATGGGTGAGCAATAATGAAACAGTATGAAATAAAAATAAGAACGAGACTATATCCCTAGACACGGACAGTGGGACAAGAACAGTCTACTTCTTTAGATTAAATAAAGAGTTCAGTTCAGAATTCCCTGTAGGTTACCCAGGTCACTATACACCTGAGGGAGACTGGAGGATACAATGGCCAAAATGTTGTGATAACAACAAAAAAGATGAGGATAATAGTCCAAATTTTAAATAATGGTAACCCAGAAATTCAGACAGACATCTATAATTTTTCCATGACTGTATTGTATGCATTTTGTCCAGGCTACATATGGTTTTGCATTCAGATTTGTACTTCTTCTAGACTGTTTGCCAACCAAGGCTGAAAAGCCCAGTTTGCTTTACTATCTAACCTATAGCTTGGGGGAGAAGAGATGGATTCATAGCTTTCCCAAGGGTGTTTGTATAAAAGCAAATGTAATGAGTTTGACCAGAATTTGACCTTGGCACATTGATTTCCCATTTGGAGCTGTTAACCCTTGCACCACCTGCACATGAATGTATAGGTCAGTAGTGAATTAATTTTATTTAGACCCCTGATTGTCAGAGTCCAAGATCACATTCCTCCCCTTATGATCCCATGTTTCATCATTTTCTTCTTAGTTTTGAATTTTCCTCTAGTAATTTTTTCAATTATTATACTTTTATAGTTGCAATTCTTCTCCTATGTACTTCAACCATTCAGGACTTAGGCGATCATGGCTCTCCACAACTTCCTATCTCATGTAGCCCCTAGCAGTTTTTCTCCTTTTGCTAAGTACCTCCCCTCCTGTTCCATCATCCATTCACACATGTTTATCAGATAAATATCTAGCTGCCCTCCCCTATCACTTTTGCCTTCTATATGCTCCATGAGGGTTAAGTATTCCAAACCCTCCTTCCTCATTATGAGTCCAAAAAATTTCAGCTATTTATTCTTGATTCTGGATAGAAGTGTTTTTTTCTGTTAGTACTTGCTTCTTTTTTTCTTGTTGCCTGATAATGTCCTGTCTGAAAGAATCATGAAAACTTTGATGAAATCAAATGGAATCAACATGCAAACATATGTGGTTCTCAAATTGATGTTTTTGATGATGTTATTTCTGCATACAATGTAAACTATTTACAAATATACAAGGTGGTATCAGAAAGGTCCTAGACTGGTTCTAATCAGGTTAGAGAGCTGGTGGATTATTTAATAATAGCTCCCTTGATGATATATACCTGATGATGGCTGGAGGGTACAACAGCTGAAATGTTGTGATAACAACAACAAAAATGAGGACAATAGTCTGAATGTAAATAGTGTAAATAATAATAATAACTCTTCATGTGTCCAAAGAATTTCAGCTCATGGAATTTTCAATATTCTTCTGTTGACCCACATTCCTGCTGCCTTTAAATTTTCCTCATTTGTAAGGAGACTGCCCATCATTCACTGCCATATAAGAGGATGGATGTCACATAAGAATCCAATTGCAATTACTTAAACAATATCTGAAACTACATTGCTTTATTAACTGAAACCAAACAAAAACAAATCTTCATCTATAAAACTCTCAATTGATTTAATATCCAATTTCAAATCACAGTTAAAATTCCTTTTTCTAATTTGAGAATCCCTGATAAGACTGTACATCCCTTTTTTGTACCTTTGACTAAATTAGAAATCTAGAAAGAAACTTCAATCCTCTTGTCTTTGATTGGTGATCAGAAAACAAAGAATATCATGAGGACAAAAGATACCAATACCTTGGACAGCATTCCAAAAAATGGGGTCATAGGCACACCTAGTTATTGACAAAAAAAAATATGAGAAAACCAAGTTTTTTGGTAATGATCAACATAAAAAGACCCTGTATCATAATTGATATTTGCAGATCTGCACAGATCTCAAATTGATTTGATTGAAATTGTCTTAAAAGAAAGAACAGCATTAGACGAACTTATATAACATTGGAAATTTTGGAGTTTATCATTTCTGAAAGAATTAGTTGAATTTTAAGAGGAAAATTCCTAAAAGTAAAAAATTAAAAAAAAACAACATTAAAATTAATATGAAACCTGAGTAGCCATTGTGTACGAATTGTAAATTGGGCTTCATTTGTAACTAAATTTTGGGTTGACTTTGTTCTCATCCATAATTATCGCCAATCACAATGAACAGATGTTCTGTCAAGGAGGAACCATACCTTGAGCACTTATTGGGACTTCGACTCAATCCAGACCTCAAGTGATTCATACAATCAATCACTAAAGAGGCTGAAAAAATGGTCAGTTCCCTGTATTGCACAAGTAAGTATCTGATTCCTTGCACTGTCCTCTACTTTTACAAGAGCTAGATCAAGCCGAAAAGGGTGTACTACTGCCATATATGAACAGAAGCTACCCAATCTTCATTTTCCAACATCAATAGAGTCTAAATGTGTGTCCCTGTGGGTGATTAGTTATTTTCTACTCTACAACCCCTTTCTCAAAGGGTGAAACATCACAAGACACTTGATACTCTATCACTATTTCCGTGGAAAATGTTCAGACAAACTACATTCCTTAATTCCATCAGTTCTTACATTTAGAGCTAAGACCTGCCATGGCCACATCGGAGCTAAGACCTGTCATGCCCACATCGGAGCTAAGACCTGTCATGTCCACATCGGAGCTAAGACCTGCCATGTCCACATCAGAGCTAAGACCTGCCATGTCCACATCAGAGCTAAGACCTGCCATGGCCACATCAGAGCTAAGACCTGCCATGGCCACATCAGAGCTAAGACCTGCCATGGCCACATCAGAGCTAAGACCTGCACCATTTTATATATCTCTTAATTAATTACAAGAGGATTAGGCTACAAATAGCAATGTATGATTCATTTGGAAACTTTGCACTACTAAACTGACTTTTCTTTTGCAGACTAACCCAAATTATTATTCTATATGCTGTGTCTCTTCAGTATGTTGGCAGTCATGGCTCTCCACAATTTCATGTTCTTTGTAGCTCTAATAAACTGTCTTTTTGTTATCTCTCCAAAACCTTGTTTAGCCATCCATTTGCTCAAACTTACTAGGTAGGTTATGCATTGTTTTTCTCTGTTCTTCTTGCCTTCAATCTGTCCTGTGAGTATCAGATTTTCCAAGCACTCCTTCCTCATTATGTGCCCTAGAAATTTCAACTCTGACTTTCTGATGTTAAATATAAGTGTCCTTTTTTCTTCCATTGTCTCTAAAACTTTGTTGTTGCTCATATGTTTCTGTCCATGGTATTCTCAGTATCCTTCTGTAGAACCATATTTCTGTTGCTTCAAGCAACTTTTTCATCTGTGAAAAGATTGTCCAGCATTCACTGCCATATGGGAAAAAAAAGGACTTTTTTTCCCAATTGACACTTCTATAATTTTAACTATTTTCACTCTTTGGCATTGTTTATTGTTTTAAAAAGCAATCATTAAAACTGGATTAAAACCAAAATATATGAAAGTGAATTTATACATTTTCTTTCTTCGTTGAGAATTGACAACAAAAATAGTAAACATTATATTTTTTTAGATTGTTTATTGGAATGGTTGACAAAATATCAGCTAATTGATTCAAACTTTATAAAATGGTAATTTTTTTTTTTTTACAGTGAGGTTCACACTTTACAAGGCCCAGGGGCCACTTGAGGTAGAGGGTTACATTTGGAGGCCATTTGTGTGTACAGGTGAGGGAGATAATGATTAACCCTAGCCTTGAATAGGTTAAGATTGTAGTACTCAGGGAAACATCCTGTAGGGAGTCAGTTCCACAGGGAAGTGGTTCATGGGAAGAAGCTGTTCGAGTGGAACTTACTTCTCACTAATGGTATACGGAGGGAATGTGGGTGATTTGCTACTATGTGTTCTTGCTGTGAAGGTTTATCTCAGCAAGACCAAAGAATGTAGTCCTTCCAAACACTTTGCATGGAATTAGTGGTAGAGCAGCAAGAGGCTTGGCACATCCCACTGGTGGGAGAGAGGTTGAAGGGTGGAGAATAATTCATCACCCACAAGGGCTCGGAGATGCTTTTGAACTCTATCAAGGCTGGAGAGTGAGGTCTTAGCAGCTCCTGCCCAAATATAGCAAGAGTACTCCATTTTTGGTCTGATTTAGCTCTTGTAAAGGTAGCAGATAACAGGAGGAGTCAGGTACTTACTAAAGTGGTACAGGGGGCTAACCATTTTACCTTCATCCTTAGCAATGGATCGTCTGTAAGAATTCCACAAGTTGGATGCAAATTTGAGGCCCAACAGTCTTTCAACTCACGGTGCTTCCTTGAGAGGACCTCCATTCTGATTGGTGGTAGTTCAAGATCAGATTGGTAATGATGGAATGTAACAAGCCAGTTTTTACCCCACTGTGTAGTTTGTGCAAAATCGGAAGAGAGATCAGTTGCCAATCTCTGACCATCAAGAGTTTTAGAGCTGCACTTGTATATAGTCATATTATTGACATAGATGTTTACAAATGATCTGAGTATGTTCTTAGGTAGAAAAGTGGGTTGGTCACAGGAGTGACCCCTGGGGGACACCTGCATTGACCTTTAAAGGACTGTCGATAGCTATCTTCAGGGACTCAGCTGTTAGGAAGGATTTTATGATTGAGAAGATCCTTCCAGTGATTCCACAACAGGGGAACTTGTGTAGTAAGCTTTTGTTCCACATCTTGTCGAAGGCCTTTAAGATATCTGGTGCTATGGTCCTTGAGGTGTGTTAGTCATCAAGAGCCTCACTGATTCTGTGAATGATGGTAGTTAAGACATCAGCAGTGGATTAGGCCAACCGAAACCCATACTGCTCGTCGCTGAAGTGTTTGTGCTTTTCTAGGTGCTTTACAACCTTCTTATTGATTATAGCTTCAAAAAGCTTGCTGGTAATACTAAAGAGACTGATGTGTTTGTGCTGGGAGGGTAAAGATCACACACCAGTGTTCTTGAAAATTGGGCATATGCTCCATACCTTCCACAAGCTTGGGAAGAATTTTTCCTTCAAGCAGTGGTTGAATAACTTTGCTAAGATTGAGGCTAATTCCAGGTTGATGTTCTTAAGGACAACCACTAGAATTTTGTCTGGACCAGTGGCTTTCTTAGGGTCAAGGCCTTTGATAAGTCCAGAGACTTCTCATGCTGTGATGGTAATATTATTGAGATTGTGCTCAGTGAGACATGGGAACTTGGGAGAGGATTGTCTTTGTCATCTAATGTTGAGTTAGAGGCAAAGATGGAGGCGAAGAGGTTCACCTTATCTGTCCAGAAAGATATGACCTCGGGGCCATTTATAATTGTGGGCACAGCTGCTTTGCCACTGTTTATGATTTCATTGGTGATCTTCCACTATTTATGGGATGCAATTTTGTTTCTTTTCAACCTTGGTTTGGACTGTTCATGCATAGCTGCACTTGGCATTTTCTAGAACTTTTTTGTAGCCATTGCAAGCAGTTCTGAATGTAGTGAGAGCTAAAATACATTGCTCCTTATTGTTGGTTCACACATTTTAATAATTTAATAAATGTTTATAAATTTATGAATAAAAATTGTTTTCATATTTAGTTATTTATAAATTGGAAAATGACAAATATTGCATTGCATTAGCTTTAATACAAATGTATTAGTTTTTTAGGAAGTTGTAAATATAAAATTATTCTTGTAAATAAACAGTCTAATAAATAAACAGGGTTTAATATTTTTGTTTAAAATTCTCAACAAAAAAAAAGCATGTATAAATTCATTTCATATATTTAGGTTTTATTCCAATTCTAATCATTGCTTTTTAAAACAATAAACATTACCGAGGAGTGAAGCTGGTTAAAATAATAGCAGTGTCAAGGGAAAAACCATTCTTTTGACACTGGTTTTTTTGCAGGCATAAAGGTCCAAGTTTGCCCACAAATTGATATAAATTAACAAAAATCTAGAAAAAAAAATAAGCAAATATCAATGACATAAGCGTATTTTCAAGGAATGACATTTGTAGATAAAAACTAAGTTCAGATAACTCTGTAAATGTCAGGGATCATTTGACAATACAGCAATAGTATGAACAGGACTTCCCCTTCTAAAATGATAAAAGAAAAATCAATATTTCATGATTCTGATAAATATCATGGCTTGAGAAATATCTAAAGCAAGATAATTATTTTGTGGAAAATTTTTCCATATTATTTACAAGTGGGCCAGAAACTCCATTTAAACCTTCAACAGGAACTAGCTGAAAATCACACCAATCAAGCGGGTTTTCAGCTAGTTACGCTTAAGCACAATCACTGGCTGTATTAGTTTATACTTTAATTACCTGACTTATTTTTTCAGCATAAGAATTTTGTGTTCATGTGATTTTTCAAATATGTGAAGAATTTGGTGTTAATTTGCAGTCTTAAAATCACTGCTGAGTTGCTGCACAAGTCATATGACTTCATGGTTATGGTTCAGAAGTTGCCAGTATTTGAGTGAGACTAAACTAAGCTTATAGTCTGGCACAAGGACACATAAGTAAGAGCAATTAGAGACTAGTAATGATCTGTTTACCTAGCTTGTTGGATATTACATCAGTATGAGGTACACTGATATTTACTTAACCAAGCTTGGCAAAAGGGTAACACATGAGGATAACAATAACTAATAACGCTGAGATTAACTTGCTAAATTTTAATCTGTGTACAAACTTACATATGATAAAAATATAGTTTTAAAGTATGCTATATATATATATATATATATATATATATATGGGGAAAAGTACTCAATATCAGTAATAAAGTTCATGTAAACAGAAAAGTGAACACTGATGTCAATATCGAGTGGCGACAGTCTGCTTCATGTTTGAATGCAAGCTTCAAACATGAAGATTTTCAGTCAAGGATGAAACAGATTGTCACCCTTTGGTGTTGACCTCAGTTCCACTTTTATATATATACATATATATATATATATATATATATATAGCTGATATTCCCTGATGAGTGGATGGAGTGATTGCTGGAGGGTCGATCTACAAAACTGATATATAGGATGCTGAAGGTAACACCAATCACTTAAGTAACAAACTTTATATTTGCATTAATTATATATATATATATATATATATATATATACATACATACATACATGCACACAACTAAAATGGATAGGTAATGTAACTCAAAGAGAAAACAATTACATAATCAAGATGTTGACGTTCCAAACTACTTGAAATAAAAGGTTAGGAAGGAAACTCCCATCAATACTGGAAAGAGCGATAACAGCTCTTGGAATTGAGAAACCTGTTTCCCTGAAAATTTGTTTTAAGAAAAAGATTTTTATAAATTTCAATCGACTGCAGTACTGGCTGCTCAGCCAAATGTTTCCTTATAAGGAAAGGGCTAATATTACTATTACCATATAACAATAATACAACTGAGAAAATGTGAAAATTACATTAAGAACTTCTGCTAAAAAGTGTTCAATAGAAGACTAGATCTATAATATTCAATAAATTAAGAAAAGTTCAAGTGACTTATCTTGTTAGCCAACTTGAGTTTCACATTGAAATGCTCATCAGGCCCAGATGTTTGATAAATCTATTCAACTTATCAGATTTCATATTTAGACGCTTTCTGAGTGAACAATTCTATTCAATCTTTCAAATAGTAATTATATATATATATATATATATTAGAAGAAAAGGTCCACGTGTGCTTCTTATAGCATGTAAAATAAGTTAGTTAATAAAACAAGGACAAACGAAAGTGTACCAATATAATCAGTACAAAAAACATTTATTAAATATTAATTATTAACCATATGACAGAAATGAAGCATGGAAAAAAAGTCTGGAATTTTTGGACACACCTGTGTCCTTCATGAACAGAATGAGAAAAAATACAGAGAAATGGAAATTACTCACCGACAGATGTTTTTGTATCAGGTCATCCCATAAGTTCTGATCGAATTTTGAATAAAGAAAACAAGTGACCAAATGTTACATTTAATTACAGATTCAATCAACAATGTATTTTCCCTGATTATCTATGACTTCCTTCCATCTATTAACAAGCTTACTAACTTCATTACTGTAAAATTCTTTTGGCTTTGATTCGAAGAACTCACAAATGTCAGTTTTAACCTCTTCCTGTGTTACAAAAGCTGTTTCTTCCAAATGATTCTGTAAACTATGAAATCAATGGTAGTCTGAAGGAGCAAGATCGGGAGAATAAGGTGGATGAGGATTTTTCTCCCAACCTAGTTCTTCCATCTTTTGTGACGTGATTCTTGCTGTGTGGGGTCGTGCATTGTCCTGATGAAACATCACCTCTTTTCGATTCACTAGAGCAGGTCTTTTTTTCCTCAAAGCTTGGTTCAAATGCTCTAATTGCTGATAGTATATTTGAGCATTAATTGTTGCATTAGGTGGTAAGAATTCAAAGTGGATTATTCCTTGGCAATCCCACCAGAATGAAAGAAGAACCTTTTGCCCATGAAGTTCCCTTCTCAGCTGTGGCTGGGGTCCTTCCCCTTTACCAAGCCACTGTCTATGATGCTTAACATTTCGATAAAAGATCCATTTTTTGTCGCCAGTCACAAGTCTATCCAAAAAAGGTGAAACAAGTTGGTGAGAATGGAGAGAAGAGCAGATGTCAACTCGGGATTTGAGGTTGTTTTCAGACAATTCATGAGGCATCCATTTTCCAAGTTTAGGAACTTTTCCAAGTTGTTGAAGATGACGATGGACAGTTGTATGGTTTGAATTGAGAACCACTGCCAATTCCTCAACTGATAAAGCAGGACTTTCTTCAAGGGCTGATTCAAGAAGCTTTTCATCAAACTCAACTGGACGTCCGGTTTGATCTTCATCTTCAAGGGTGAAATCTCCACCTCTGAATTTTGCAAACCATCTTTCATTCACGCATTCCTCTCCATAAACTGAGTGAATGTTTCTAGCTGCTTTGGCTGCTGAGTTTCCTTTCTTGAACTCATAAAGAATTATGTGCCTCAAATGATTCTTGAGTACTTCCATGTTAGCAGGGTTTTAATCAAACAAAATTTGATTTTATTGTTCTCTGAAATAAAATTTGATCAGTTTAAATGCATCTAAATATAAAAATAATGTTCAGCTCCATTAGACATTATAAAATACTCTTTAAATTTTGTTCATTTTAACAAAAAGTTAAAATTTGGACAGAACTTATGGGATGACCTGATACATGGTGTATTTCCTGGTGGAAATCATACTATTAGCAAAAACTCGATCTCTGTCTGATTCCTCACTATGCAAAATTTCTTATGAAAATAAACTTAAATCTAAAATTTTGATCGGTGTAAGAGTGTTAGGCCTGTCTATTATTAGTAGAAGGGGGATGGGGATAGTGGGCAAGTAAGATTGTAAATATAGACAAAAAGAGTTAAGTAATTCCCATTTCTCTGTTTTTTCTCTTTATTTGCAGAATATTAGCCGATTTAAAGTTTAATTAATCTGATTTTGAAACAAATATTACTTTATTTTAAAATATTGCATTTTTTAACAGATGTAACTTTTTTGATTAGGAATTGATAGAATGATATCTGGAAATTTTACAAATTTTTTTCTATGAAGAACATATCTGTAAAAATTGTGTGGAATATAATGAGTGTCTTTTTCATATAATTTTCAACTACTCAGTAATCTTAAAAATTTATGAAAATATTCTCCATAATCTAATGTTTTATCCAATTGTAGGTACTTTGGCTTTAAATTTACTACAGTTATCACTCTTATTTTCTCATAGTGTCATGTTTGAACTTCCCTATTTACAAATATCAGTGTGTTTATACAAAAACTAAAAAAATTCCAAATCTTTTTAAAAATGCTGGTAGTCACTGAATTGTAGTAAGCTTTGCTATTTATGATTAGTAAATATAGTTTTTACTTAATAACAATATCACATAACTAGCACAAATTAATACAGAATTTTAAAATATTTAAATCTTTATAAATTATTCTAATCAAAAAGTTATCATTCATCAAAAAGAAAAAATATTAAGACAATAGTGTCCAGACTATATCTTATTCATAAAAGCAATTAAAAGCTTTCCTAATTAAATAATGTCTTAGTTTTATTGCATTTATTATTTTATAATTCAGGGAAAATTTTCTCTAATTTGTGGTCCTGATTTACAAAATAAAATTGATGATTTAAATTGTCTAAGGAGTTTTGCATACAACTAATATAAACATTATGTGGGACAAAATTTAATTTCTCAAAATTTCATAAATTTATATAAGTGGTGATGGTGGTGGTGGTGTTTGGGGAGGTGGGTAACAGATGTAAAAAAAAAAAATGTTTTTACCAAGACTTTCTCAAAAAGAAACATTCCTAAAATAATTTCATTCCTTTGTGAATAATTCCTGAATATTTCATTAAAATCCTAACAATTATTTGATTTTTGCATGAATTTCCAAATCAATTTATTTTTTACCACAAAAAAAAAAAAAAGACACTAAAATTTCTTATACTAATCTTTGGTTTCTTGAAGATGCAAGAAAAACCAGATTTTTAACCAAAATTTTGAATTCCAAAAGGATTTAAAAATATAATTAAATGATAAAAAATTCCTTTGGTTTTCTTTTTAATAATAACAAAGATTTTGATGATGAAACATTATTATTATTAAGTTTGGGATATTCTTTTATCACAGTAATGTCTTTTTTATTTTGTAAATCTGTGGAGGTACATATTCTAGCCTGTTAAGAATTTCAAATTTGAAAGTTAGAATTATCTTTTGTTCAGAAAGAGTATAATTATGTGATCTGATAATAATAGAAACAAAGAAAAGAATGCTGAAGTGCTATGTAATATCAATTCTTGTATATGGCAGTGAATTCTGGCCATTTTCCAAACATATGAAAAGGTGAGTTGAAGTAGTTCTAAAGAAGGATGCTGAGACTACTATAGACTGAACATGTAAATTTTAATAAAAATAAAAATAAAAAGGACAGTGGTACTTAAAATCAGAAGTAGATGAAATTTTTGGGACAAAAAATGAGGAAAGAGGGCTTGTAGAATTTGATACTCATATGACACACTAAATGCAAGAGGAACAAAGAGAAACAGAGAATAACCTGCCTACAAAGGATAGGAAGTTGTGGAGAGTCAGGATCACCCAAATCATGAAGGAACATAAAACGAAGATCAACAACCAGTTGGGTTTGTTATATTCACTTACGTGCAAATACTCTTGGAAAAGGCATGAATCCACCTCTTCTCTCCACAATTAATTAGTAGGACTTGGATCATTAAAGCATTATCTCCCAAAAATTCTTACACCATAAAAATGTTTTCTGGCTTTAAATAATCTGAAAAAGGTTGACATGTCGTAAAAAACAAATCAATCAATCTATATTTAAAGTTTGTCTTGGTTTCAAATAAAAACATGGAATTTTTCAGTGAAATTTTCATTTTCCAAAATTCAAGTTTATAATTATAGCCCAAGGAAGGTGATAATGTCACTAAGACACAACGAGGTACTAAGAGTGAAAGAGCATGAAAAAGAGTTCACAAACTGGAAACGCAATCCTAAACAGGAAACAAGAGATAAAGCTCTACTCCTGTTCAAAAGACCAGGGAGGAGTGTGAACTGGATGATAAGCAAAAGAGAATGAAAAGACATTAGAAGGAAATGGAAACCCAATCCTAAACAGGAAACAAGAGATAAAGCTTTACTCCTGTTGAAAAGACAAGGGAGGAGTGTGAACTGGATGATAAGCGAAAGAGATTGAAAAGACATTAGAAGGAAATGGAAACCCAATCCTAAACAGGAAACAAGAGATAAAGCTCTACTCCTGTTCAAAAGACCAGGGAGGAGTGTGAACTGGATGATAAGCAAAAGAGAATGAATAGACATTAGAAGGAAATGGAAACCCAATCCTAAACAGGAAAACAAGAGATAAAGCTCTACTCATATTTAAAAGACTGGGGTGGAGTGTGAATTGGACAACAGGCAAACCTCTCTACTCTTAGTGAGGAAAAAAAATAGAAATTAAATTTCAGAATGTAAGCAGAGATGTTAAAAGTGTAGAGTTGAAGTAGACCTTAAAAAATAGGTTCAAATTTAGATTTTTTTTTATAAATTGTGACCATTTTGCTTAAAGTTTGTATTTTTTTGATCTGAGATGAAAACTTGGAATTTTTCTAAAATATTGCAGAAATTTTCTCTTTCCTATATTTGGTAAAAAAAAAAAAAGTGGGGGAGCATCAGTGTAAACTGACACCAGGAGGATTGGTTCTGTCAGTTTTAACTTTGATCGCTAGAATCCACCTTGCCACCCACATTGTAGTGAACCAGCCATACTCCCTCCATATTCAATTAGTGAGAAGTAAGTTCCACTGGAACAGCTTCTTCTCATGAACTGCTGCTCTGAGCAAATGACTCCCTAGAGGATATTTCCCCAATCACTATAATCTTAACCTGTTCAAGTCAAGTTAACTATTATCTTTCCCTCCTATCCATATAAACTACTTTTTAATTAAAAAATAATATTATATATTTATATATATATATATAATGTAATTCTAAAGTAATTCTTTTGCATATATATAAAAATAATATATATATATATATATATATATATATATATATATAAATGTAATTCTAAAATAATTCTTTTGCATATATATAAAAATAATATATATATATATATATATAAAATGTAATTCTAAAATAATTCTTTTTGCATATATATAAAATAATATATATATATATATATATATATATAAAATGTAATTCTAAAGTAATTCTTTTGCATATATATAAAAGTAATATATATATATATATATATATATATAAATGTAATTCTAAAGTAATTCTTTTGCATATATATAAAAAATTATATATATATATATATATATATATATAAAATGTAATTCTAAAGTAATTCTTTTGCATATATATAAAAAATTATATATATATATATATATATCTGTGTGTGTGTGTGGGGGGTCTATGTACAGTTGTGGACAGAATTATTCACCCACCTTCCATAATTATAAATAAATCTGTAATACTTCAAATTTTCATGGAAACTTCATGTGCAATTTTCATAAATGATGAAATAATGGATTTAAATTAATGTGCAGTGATGCCCATAAAATTTTTATTTTAATGTCAAACAATAATAGAAAAAAAAACATTTAACATAGGACAAAATTATTGGCCCTTTTGCCTCAATTTCGTAAAACTTTATTCTTGATTATTGCCTTTAATAATTTTTGATAGTTCCTTACAAGATCATTACACTCACTGATAGGTATTTTGATCCATTCTTCCTTGGCAATAACTTCTAGTTCCTCCAAATTCAAAGGACTTCTTTCTCTTACTTTTTTCTTCAAATATGTCCATAAATTTTCAATGGGTTTTAGGTCAGGACTTTGTGTGGTGTATGCTAATACCTTAATTTTGCTGTCATCTAAGTATTTTATAATAATTTGTGACATGTGTTTCAGGTCATTATCATGTTGGAACGTTCAGTGACACCCCAGAGACAGCTTTCATGCACTTTGTTTTATTTTATTTTTAAGAATAGCCAAATACTTCTCTTTATCCACAATACCCTGTACTTGCACTAGATCTCTTTGTCCAGAAGCAGCAAAACATCCCCAGAGCAGAATGCTCCCACCACCATGCTTAATTCCAGGGAGGGTACTTTTTGATTTGTGAGCTTCATTCACTTTCCTCCATATATAACAGGAGTTCATGTGATCAAATAATTTTATTTTGATTTCATTTGATCATAAAACAGAGTTCCAATATTTGCTTTTATATTCTAGATAGCTTCTAGCATAAGCTAATCTGGATTTTAGGTGTTTAGCCTTAAGCAAGGGAGTTTTCCTTAGGCAATAAGCTCAAAGTCCTGTTCGATGAAAGCATCTAGTGACTGTCTTCATCGATGCATTCAACCCTGATGTCTTTACATCATTGACAATGTCCTTTGTTGTTAAGTGAGGATTCTTCAAGACATCTCTAACAATTTTCCTTTCCATTTTATCAGAAATTAAACGTTTTCTGCCAGTCCTTAATTTATTCTCAACACAATGAGTCTCGTTACGCTCCTTGATAATGCTATGAATTGTTGATCTAGGTACATTTAAACACTTAGAAAGTGTTGTATATCCATTGCCTTGTTTGAACGCATTAACTATCTTCATTTTGAATTTCTTGACAAGTTCAGTCACCTTTGACATGGTTGCAGAATGAATAAGTTATCGTGGTATGTGGTACTCACATATTGTCTTATTCATTACTTTTTAAAATGTTATAGAGTCAAGTCAATACTATTTCATTTTCAAAGGGTGCTTGTATTAAATGTCAAATTAAGAAAAAAACTTTACAATTGCTATAGAGCAATATTATTTCATAATTTCCATAAGAGGTGATGGGCAAATAGTTTTGGATTGCACCAAATTTTATAAAAATTTATAACTATGAATATAATAGAAACTTCTAAAAATTTCACAAATTATTTGAAACTAAACATGAAATCAACTCTTTATGGTAAATTCAATAAGCACTTGTAAATATTCACATTTCTTTAGAAAATAGACAATCCCTGCTGTGTTTGAGTGGAGTCCACAGAAATCCACAAATTGAGCAAGCCGTGAGCTTGTGATCACTCAATCCGCTATCTGGCATGTGCTAAGAAGACGTCTACATTTGAAACCTTACAGACTATGCCTCATTCAGGCACTGACCAAGGCCTTGCTCTTTGTCCATGGCCTGTGAGATTTCAGACCTCACTGTGTGTGATTTTTTCCTATTTTCTTATACATAAAAAATTGTGTTTATGATCCACCATTACCCACTAACCTCGGTGACCTTAACATTGAATAGCAACAGTGATTAACTCAATGGATCGTGATATGCTGACATGTGTCTGGGAGGACTTTGCTTATTGCATTGATGTCGCCCGTGCTGCAGACGGTGGCCACATTGAACACTTGTAAGACAGGAAATAAATGTTGATTGTGAGTAGAGTACTTGTGACTTGGCTGGAGTTTTCTATTGCTTTTCCTTGAAATATTGCATAATGAAATTGGTTCATTCTTTTTGAATAACATGTTTGCATGTGTGTGTGTGTGTGCACATGCATGTACACACAAACACACACAAAACCATATGTATCCAATATAACTGGAAAATAATTCATCACCCACAAGGTTACAGAGATACTTTTAGACTCTATCAAAACTGGAAAGTGAAGACTGGGCAGCTCTTGCCCATATATGGCAGAATTACTCTATTTTCAGCCTGATCTGGCTCTTGTAAAAAATAGAGGATAACAGGAGGGCTTGGGTACTTATTGGAGTGATAGAGCGAAACCACTATTTTTCCAGTATCTTTAGCAATGGATCGTATGTAAGAGTTCCACTTGAGGTCTGGGTTTAGTCCCAGTAGGTGCTGAAGGCACAGGGCCTTTTCAAGAGAACCTTCATCCACTTGGTGATGATGGAACATCAAAAGTTTTGTTTTTGAGGGATTGAATGTGACCAGCCAGTTTTTCCTCCTCAATGAACTGTTAAAGCTAGGCTAGCTACAAGGATTTGATCATCTGGTGTTTCATAGGCACACCCATGTACCATTGTATCATCAATATAGATATTAAAAAATGATCAGAATATACTCTTAGGCAGATCAATAATGAAAAGTGGAAAGAAGGTTAGATCAAGATGTGAACCTTGGGTGACATCTTCGTTGATTTCTCAGTCTTGAAGGACTGCCCGTTAACAACTTCCCATTAGGAAGGACTTGATAAATGAAAAGACTCTTCCAGTGGTTCTATAGCTAGAGAACTTGTGCAGTAACATTTTATGCCCCACCTTGTCAAAGGTCTTTGAAATATCTGATGTGATTGTCCTTGAGATGTATTAGTCATCATGTCTCACTGATTCTGTGAATAATGACAGTTGAGGTATCAGCAGTGGACCAAGGTGATTGAAAGCTATACTACTTGTTGCTAAAGAAATTGTCCCTATTGAGATGATCAACAACTTTCATGTTGATTATAGCTTCAAAGGTTTTGCTAATGACACTGAGGAGGCTGATGGGTCTACATGGAGATGGGGAGGAGTGCTCACCTGGATTCTTGCAAACAAGGCATACACTTGATACCTTTCACAGGTATGGGAAGGATTTCTTATTCAAGCAGCAGTTAAATAGTTTTTCTAAGATCAGGGATAAGTCAGGGTTAATATTCTTAAAGACAACCACTTGGATTTTATCTGGACCAGTAAACTTGTTAGGGTCAAGACTTCTGATAATTCTTGAGACTGTGATAAAAACATTAATGATATTGTGCTCTGTGAGACTGGGGAAGTCAAGAAGGGACTGGCCTTTGTCATCTAAAGTTGAGTTAGAGGAAAAGACCATGGTGAAGACCTTTGCCTTATTTGTAGTGAAAATATCTGTCTATATTTCTGAGATGAGGTATTATGTACATTATTCACATTATTTGGACTATTGTCCTCATCTTTGTCACTATATTTATTACAATGTTTCTGCCGTTGTACACTCCGGCATTCTTCAGGTGGTTGGAATGTCAAACTGAAGCCTTTATTTTTCTCACTGGGGTATACTGTTCTAGTTCCACGTGCCATGTTTTATGGATGTCAGTTATCAGTTAGCTCCTGTTAATTTCCCTCTGAAATTTCTCCACTGCCTTAACTGGGTATTGAACTCACACTCTTTGGGTTTTGTCACTGGATCTAACCAACACCTTTACCCACTGTGCCATGTGTCCTTGACATCCATTAAACATGGCATGTGGAACTAGAACAGTCTACCCCAGTGGGGGAAATAAAGGGTTCAGTTTGACATTCTAACCACCCGAAGAAGGCCGGAGCGTACAACGGCCAAAACGTTGTAATAAATATGGCGACAAAGTTGAGGACAATAGTCTGTAGTGAAAAGTTTGTAAAATTGTAGTTTCTTCTTTCTTGTAATCAGTTCCTGCAATTCATTTCCTTAAGTTAAACATGCCACTGACCACATGTGTCTCCTGTTTGATACAGCAGTAACCATTCTTTTTTATATGTTCACTGACAACCAAAATTTACATATGTGAAAAGAGACTCTCCCAAGAGTCTATCTGATTCCATGATCTAGTTGTTTTAAATCCACCATTTTTTCCCTTTTGGGGTAGTTTATATGTGAGACACATTCAAATTCATTTTCATCCTGGAGGTAAGCTATTTTCTCTAGCGTTACATGGACTGTTACAAAAAATGCTTGCAACCCTGGGCTTCTTCAATCTCTGTGGTAGTTCACTACTATATAATGAGGATGAAATGACCTCAGGGTCATATTTGATAGTAGGCACTGACACTATGCCTCTATTCGGAATTTGGTTGGAGATCTTCCAGAACTCCCTTGCTGGGCAAACTAGACATTCCTAACAATGTCTGACCATCAAAAAAAATTTTTTTTTTTCAGCAAGAGACCTAAAGCATTTTTTCTTAAACACAAAGGACTTGGCAAGATTTAAGATGGTTGTAATCTCCAAATCTGTGTGATCAGTGGTTAAAACAACAAGAATTGTATGCCTTTTCATCTCCATCATTAGAGTCAAATCTTTCATGGTGGGCTTGAGAAAAAGAGACAAAAATTTACTTAAAGTAGGTCACATGGCTTTCTAAAAACACATCCTGTATATTCCTTTTATGATAGGTAGCAAACAGTACTGACCTTTTGTCAACTCAAATGAAGTTGTGGATAATCAGACTTGTACTTCAAGCAGCCAAAGAGATTTAACTTAAAAACTTGTGCTTTTTGATGTGCAGCCATCATTTTATAATAAGGGGAGCATTTTTTTTCCTTTCTGGGCCTTCATTTTGGTGTGTGTTGCTCATTGAGGAAATAGAGATTAGAAAAGAAAATGATGTACACCTGAAGATGGTTGGAAAACCTAAAGGCAGAAATGTCATATAGAAACAATCAAATTAAATTTGCTGCCGCAAATAGTTCTTGATGGTCAGGTCATTGGAGACTAAACCGGTTCCCCCACCAGTCTTTTCTGGTGAAGAGGTTGGCTAGACATGCAACAAGATTAAAAAGAAGACCTGTCAAAGGACAGATGAACCTTCTTGTTGGGTCAACAGCCATGTATCATGCAGCCAGTACAGAGATGACTCAGTATCACTGAGTGGAGAGCTTCCTAGACTGAAGTTAATGACCAGGTCAGTGGAAGCTACCTGATCAAATCAATGGCCATGTGTTTACAATCAAGGTGAACCTTCAAGTTGGAGGACATTGGCTGTGATTTGACCTAAGAGATGTTCTCTTCCAGGTCAACTTGCCCAAGACACACTACACATGAATGAACATCTCTCTAGCTTTCAATCCAGATATGTGGAAGGGAGCAAGTCAGGTGTTTAGTTGCACTGCACCCCTACAACCACATCTGGTCACAAGACTGTTGATGATGATGATGATGATGATGATTGCCAACCATTATTATTTTTTTACTATTATTTTTCATCTTGATTTCAATTGCTTTTTATTACAACTACTCATACCATCATTCTACAGCCAAGCAGTAAACCATTTCTTTTTTTAATGTTATGTTTCTTCAGTAACAACTCTCAATAAATTCCTAATCTTTTATTATCCATTAGTTGCCAAGCATTTTTTGGAAAGATAGTGGAGCAGTTTCCTGTTGCTATCTCCATGGTTTTGAATTCAAAGTTTTCCTTCTCTTAGATTAGCTGCTAAAGAGACCAGTCTACCCTGCTATCTAACCCATAGCTAGTGGTGGGGAGATTGATTTATGCAGCAGTTTGGTCGCTATCATTAAGATATGTGGAAAAATAACTGAAATTACCTGAGTGTGTGTGGGCTGTGGTCAGACATTGGAGGTGGAGTGTTGTCATGCTGGTTTTCCAAATTGAGGCTGCTCTGAGCACTGGTTTTTGTCATCATTTTACCGAAAGGGGTGAGATGCACTCGTCTGCGACCTTGTTACTTAAGGCCTGCCTTCCCTCTCTTCTCCAATTTTTTCCTATGTGAGAGGGACTTATGAGAAGAGATTTGTTCCATGAGCTCTCATCTTCTCACATAGTTAACTGATCCCTGTTTGGATTTGGGTCGCAACATTTATACAGTACAGGACCAATTTCTAGCTAACCTTAGAGTTGAAAGAAATTTTCGACAGCTAGTGAGGCCAATTAATGGTAAGGAAAAAAAATCAATCACTAAAGTAAATAAATGTTAGCTTAAAATAATGCTGATTATACCATTAGTGTGAAATCGAATGCAACAGACTAGATTAGAGATTGAACTTGGCTTGCCGATTCCATTTTCTGCACCAATATCCATTACACTACCTGCACATATTTGCAAACCATGAAGACTGGAAATAGAAAATATTCCTTAGGCTGGAGTGTCAAGACCGAGAGACTCATTGTTGTTGACCAGAGAACAGAATTTGGTCAAGATGTCAGTCTGAATAGATTTCATGCTTTTTTCATGAATATCATAATTCTACTTGTTTCTTAGTTAGCACGTACATTATGCCTTGCCAATGCTTCTCAAATAATTGACTATTCTGTTTTGGTCGCAAGAAATGACTGAAAAAAAAAACACATTAGAGACACTGTTTGGTTTCAGTGAGAAAAAGAATGAATCATCCAATCAAGAAACACTCTGCCAGTACGTCATAAATAATGGTCTATTCAGTTTTGATCTCAAAGAATTGAGAGAAAAGACACATCAGAAACACTGTATGGTTTCACTGAAAAAAGAAAGAAAGAGAAGACAGAGGAAGTGATAATATTCTCATGTGCTTAACGTCTGCTTCAGCAAAATAGAAAAAACTTTTTTTAATTTTAAATCTTTCATTTGTACCCTCTTACTTCTTTAAATAATGACCAGCATTCATATTTGTAATTGGTATTGCAATATTTTGTTAAAGTTGTTAAGCTCAAATATTTAACGATGCAACAGAGGAATTTCCATGGGTTTCTGTAGTTGTGGGACTTGCAAGAAGCTTATTTAATCATTAAAATTCATCAGAAAAATTCAAATAGGAAAGCCATTAAATTTTCATGAATACTTCTAGTTATTATCAAATGTTACTGGAAGTTTAATTTTGGATATGCATTTAATGAATATTTTTGAGTTTGTTACCAACAGCCTAGCTTTGTATGTCAAGGTTTATCATAGCAGTTTTCCATTGCCTACTGATTAATGAGTATTATCTTAAACTAACTTTTATCTTGGCTTCAGTCACTTTCCCACTATTGTAATGTAACTTCCCTGTGCCTTTTCTATAAATATTTTCATGGTAATTGTTCTGATGAGTTTTCCCTGCTGATACCTAGACTTTATGAATGTAAGTTCAGTACTATATTGGCAGCTAGGTCTCATCATTTTACAATTGAAATAAGTTTTATACTAACAGTTTCTTGTCTTGCACTATTTTACAACTCCATGCTTTTTAGTCAACTTTGATCTTCAAATAATTTAAATGCAATACCAATTGTTACCTTCTGTCTTCCAAATTCCTGTTCCTTTATTGTTCTCTCTCTTTAATAATGTTTTCTTTTTCTCATATTCTTTCACACTCAGTAATCTTAGTGTCTTTATTGCCTTGCTTGGAGTGAAAGGATTAAAAAAATATACAGAAACACTCAAGATAAAAACACATCTTCCTTTTCTATGTGGGTTGTCCATAGCACCACAGCAGTACTAGATTGGCAACTTGTTCATTTTATTGTGGAAATTGCAATGTGTAACCCTACCTTCTATCCTAACAGTTTCTTCTCTCGTACTTCTTGTTTGTGGAACTCTCTTCCAGCTTCTTAATTTCCAGTCAACTTTGACCTTCAAAAATTTAAATACAATGTCAGTCATTATTTTCTGTCTTCTTAATTTTTGATCTTTTATTGTCCTCTTTCCTGGGTAAAATGATTAAAAAAAAATCTTTAGTGACTGATATTGTTTTTTATCTTAATGACATGGATCAAACTACTGTTACTGGTTTAGTCTTTTAACCACTGTGTACTTGCAAGGAGATTGGTTTCAAAGGGCTGAGTGATTGTCATTTTGAGAAGAGCCATGTAAGGAGGAAAACATTGACAGTCCTTTGTCATCAAAAAGAGGCCGAAAATATATTATTATAAAAACAGAAATGAATTGTGGGTACAAATCAAGAAGCAACATGCTGAAAGCTATTTTGGAATATTTTTTTTTTAATCATTTCACCTCAAACAAGGCAACAAAACCACTAAAATACAGGAGGTTACTGAGTGTGAAAGAATATAAGAAAAACATTATTAAAGAGTAAGAACAATAAAAGAACAGGCATTAAAAAGCAGAAGATAATGATTGATACTGCATTTAAATTTTTGAAGATCAAATTTGATTGGAAAGCAAGAAGCTAGAAGAGAATTCCACAAGCGAAAAGTGAAAGAAAAGAAACTTAGCATAGATTTCAACTGTTAGCCATTTTAACTGTAAAATGAGGAGACCTAGCTGCCAATGTATCAGGTCATCCCATAAGTTCTGTTCGAATTTTGAATAAAGAAAACAAGTGACCAAATGTTACATTTGATTACAGATTCAATCAACAATGTATTTTCCCTGATTATCTATGACTTCCTTCCATCTATTAACAAGCTTACTAATTCTATTACTGTAAAATTCTTTTGGCTTTGATTCGAAGAACTCACAAATGTCAGTTTTAACCTCTTCCTGTGTTTCAAAAGCTGTTTCTTCCAAATGATTCTGTAAGCTACAAAACAAATGGTAGTCTGAAGGAGCAAGATCGGGAGAATAAGGTGGATGAGGAATTTTATTCCAACTAAGTTCTTCGATCTTTTGTGACGTGATTCTTGCTGTGTGGGGTCGCGCATTGTCCTGATGAAGCATCACCCCTTTTCGATTCACTAGAGCAGGTCTTTTTTTCCTCAAAGCTTGGTTCAAATGCTCTAATTGCTGACAGTATATTTGAGCATTAATTGTTGCATTAGGTGGTAAGAATTCAAAGTAGATTATTCCTTGGCGATCCCACCAGATTGAAAGAAAAACCTTTTGCCCATGAAGTTCCCTTCTCAGCTGTGGCTGGGGTCCTTCCCCTTTACCAAGCCACTGTCTATGATGCTTAACATTTCGATAAAAGATCCATTTTTCATCGCCAGTCACAAGTCTATCCAAAAAAGGTGAAACAAGTTGGCGTGAATGGAGAGAAGAGCAGATGTCAACTCAGGATTTGAGGTTGTTTTCAGACAATTCATGAGGCATCCATTTTCCAAGTTTAGGAACTTTTCCAAGTTGTTGAAGATGATGATGATAGTTGTATGGTTTGAACTGAGAACCACTGCCAATTCCTCAACTGATAAAGCAGGATTTTCTTCAAGGGCTGCTTCAAGAAGCTTATCATCAAACTCAACTGGACGTCCGGTTCGATCTTCATCTTCAAGGGTGAAATCTCCACCTCTGAATTTTGCAAACCATCTTCTGCAAGTTCTTTCATTCACACATTCCTCTCCATAAACTGAGTGAATGTTTCTAGCCACTTCGGCTACTGAGTTTCCTTTCTTGAACTCATAAAGCATTATGTGCCTCAAATGATTTTTGGGTACTTCCATGTTAGCATGTTAATCAAACAAAATTTAATTTTATTGTTCTCTGAAATAAAATTTGATCAGTTTAAATGCATCTAAACATAAAAATAATGTTCAGCTCCATTAGACATTATAAAATACTCTTTAAATTTTGTTCATTTTAACAAAAAGTTAAAATTTGGACAGAACTTATGGGATGACCTGATAGTACTTTACTTAAATTTCTAAAGTTGAAGTACCAAAGAGAAAAGCTCATCAGAACAATTACCATGAAAATATTTATAGAAAAGGCACAGGGAAGCTACATTATGCTGGTGGGGAAAGTGACTGAAGTTGGATTGCCAGGTCATGACCAATGACATTGCAGATTCTTCTTTGGATTTTATCAAGAATCTCTAAATATATAGCAGGAGCACCAGACCATATGTGGCAGCAATATTCTAAACATGGATGAATGGCAGACTTGTAAATATTTAAAATGGATTGCAACTTTCCTAGCAGCAGACCTAACAATTGATTGGATATAATCTTTCTACTTCATGACAGCAATAAATGTTAATCTGAGATTTCTCCGGATAAATGTAATGGTCAAAAAGTCTGTGCAGAAGTATTGGTAAGGTGTTTGGAGTTTGGAATGGAAGTCAAATCAAAAGAATTCTTATTATTTTTTTTTTTTTGTCCAAGTACTTCTCAAACACTCTTGAAGGCTACCAGTAAAGCTTTATCATTGATTTTTATTTGTGATGCCATTGAGAGTTTTGGGCCTCTAAAAATATCAGACTTCCTTCTCCCAAGTGAATCCAATCAGGACCAATTACCTGGTCAGCTTGCTGGCCTTTGCTATTTGAATCTGCAAAATTTGGTCAGAGCTTTTATTGATTGAATGTGTCGGTGCTGTAATGGATAGTGGCTCAGAATGAGAAATTGGAGAATCAAGTTTGAATTCCAGTCGAGTTCATCATATTCACTTATGTGCAAATAGCATTGGGAAAAGTATGAATCTACACTTTCCCTAGTTCTGGGTTTAAGAGTAGAACAGAATAGCCTTTTCAGCCTTGATTGCTGCCAGTCTAGGAGAAAGACAACTCTGAATAAAAAACCATATGTAGCCCTGGTGAAGCATATACTATGCAGCTAAAGAGAGGATCGTGGAATTCACAATGATTGATTATGATCAACCTCCTTTTTTTTTATAATCATTACTTTTAACCCATAATTTTTCTTATTTATTAAATGCCATCTCCTTTCAAGACTAAGGCAATCATGACTTTCAACAGATTCCTTTCCTTTATTATCTATGAATTGCAAGAACATCTTGGAAAAAAGTACAGTGGTTTGCCATTGCCTTTTCCCCAATTTTGAATTCAGATGGCCAAGATGGGTTTATATCTTTTCTAAGAGTATTAGTGCAATGTGGCTGAGTGGTTAGAATGCTTGCATTCTGACCATGAGACCTGGGTTTGAATCTCACCATGGTCGATTTGTCAGCAAGAAGACTTCCTGATGTTATCGGACTGGAGGGTTCGATCCCAGTGTGCGGCACCTTTGGAAAGTGTCTGAAACCCATACTACAGGTTGACCCAAACCTTGTGAGTGAAATTGGGTAGACAGAACCATTGGGGGCCGTCAACAGCCATGCTAGCATAAAGTCGCAAGTCATCGTGGCCAAGGGCCTGAGTGTGCTGGCCTTGTTCAGATTGTTGATCATGCTAGATAACATGTGCTTTCCCAGAAACTGTAACTAAGGCCTGCTCAGCATAGTTGCAGTATAAACCATAGGTGGGCTCTGTGGGTGTTGAATAAATACAAATGCGCCTGAGCAAGCGTCTGCAATTGGGATAGGCTAGCTGCCCTAGTAGACGGGTATCCTCGAATACAAGTGGCCAGCTATACATACAGTGCAACATGAACAAAACTGAATCAGCTGGATTTGAACTGTGCTCACTGATAGTCATTACCCTACCTGCACATTCAAAGGGCTTAATAATCTTCCAATGACTACCAATAATAATATTTACGACTTGTTTTTTTATTGATTCATCTTTTAGAGCTTCTCAATCCTTTGCAGATTATTTAAAGCCAGAATATATTTTTAGATTGTAAGAAATTTTTTTTGAACTGGTGTTTCAACATGATGTGGCTGTAAACCTGTTTTTTTTTTTACAAGAATAATCTTAAAATAATGATATTACGTCGCCTCTCCCCAACGCATTGCTCCTTCGTTAAATAATAATACTTTATTTCTTTTATGTGCTATCTCCTTTCAACACATGAGCAGTCACAGCTCTCCTCTTTTTGTTCCTCTAGTTAACTGTTTTCCTATCCTGCTTTGTCCTTTGTGCTTACGGCCACTTCATGTTGAAACACTAGTTCTGGCACGATCACCAAAGTTAAGCAATGTTGTGGCTGGTCAGTACCTAGATGGGCGACCACTTGGGAATTCCAGGTGCTGTAAGAAATGAGGTTTAGTTAAAGAAATAAAAAAAAAAAAAAGAGAAGCTGCCTTCTGAAGATTCTCTTGCAAGGGATAAAAAAAACGTGAAAAACTTATTTTTTTTAATCTTTGGAATTTTTTTTCTTTCAAAGACATGACCATCCTGAAAGAAAGGAAGGAAATCATGGAAAAAGCCTAAATTGAGAAAATTAATATCAGGGTGCAGTTCTCTGCAATATGGGAGGAGAAGATAACGCAGCACATTCAAAGGGCTTAATAATCTTCCAATGACTACCAATAATAATATTTACGACTCATTTTTTATTAATTGATTCATCTTCTTGAGCTTCTCAATCCTTTGTAGCTTATTTAAAGCCAGAAAATATTTTTAGATTGTAAGAATTTTTTTTTAAATAATAATGGTTTAGTGATACAAGTCTTATTAATTAACCCATAGCTGGGGGAACAAGAAGCAGATTTATATCTTTCCCAAGGGTATTTGCACATAAGTGAATATAACAAAACCTAACATGAATTGGAACTTGGTTCTCCAATTAACAATTCCAGGCTATTATCCATTACCCCACCTGCACATCTAAGCTTACAGCGCTTGGTATTCCCAAGTGGTCACCCATCTAGATACTGATCGGGCACAACGTATAGGAACCATTAGTTTCAATGTGATATGACCATAAGTATTATAAACATAAGTACACATTGTTAGAGAGTTCAATCTTCACCAGAAATCTCATAATCATGGCCTTATGCCAAACTAAGCTAAATTTAGCAATTAGTTGTTGTTGGCATCTGCTCACATCAGGATTGTCATCCTCTCTCCCTATTCTCTTTCTTCACCCTGCTTCCAGTGGTGGTGATGAAGAGAGTTTAACAATGTCATTTGTGTGAATTTGCTTTTAGTGGACACCTCTATATGACAGAGGAACCCCGACACTTGGCTAAAAGTGCCTCCCTTGAGGCTCAAAGGAAATTGAGACAGGCAAGATCTGACAAATCTGGTTGCTTTAGGCTGTCAGATGCTTAGTCTGTCAATATCCCCCTTGGTTATACCAGCCTGACTGGTGCTGCTCCCTTCTGCCAGTTTGGCCTTTGAGATTGTGTAGATCTTTGCCTCTTCTGCCATTGGAGTCTTTCGAGATTGTGCTTACCATCTGAGAAGCGCTTGAGATCCTGTATATGAAATCTAAGTAATTTTTCCTCTGTAAGCAGAAGGAATGGTTGTTGGATTTTAGTGTATTCTTATGTAAGGCACATCTTCAAAAGTAAGACTTTCAATCTGGGCAGGTAGACATTAGTTCTAATCTTTTTAAATAAACAGGATATCTATTTAAACATGTGTAACTACTAAAATAATTATTTAAACTATTTACATTGTTCGAACTGTTGGCGTCATCTTTACTGCCACATTCATGACATTTCGGCCATTGCACGCGCTGGCCTTCTTCAGGTGTTATTTGTTGGAATTTCAAAGTGAACCTTTTATTTAGTCCACAGGGGTAGATTGTTCTAATTCCATGTAACATGCCATTGGATATCTCAGTTTTTAGTTAATTCCCCTTGATAACTCTCCAAGTTTTTGTTCTCTCCACTGGGGCCAGAGATTGAACCCATAACTCTTTCAGACAAGACACTTTTTGGATCAATCAACCAACCAATGCATTTGGCACATTTTTAAAATGTAAAAAAAAAAAAAAAAATTAAATTAAGAAAAAAAGTAAACTATGCAGATATCAAAAACATAAGCAGTTTCAGACTTGACACACGTAAATAACAAAGTCCCAATAATTCTGTAAAAAAAGATTGATTTGTGACTATTTATATTAGGAACAAGACCCCTCCTTCTAAATCAATAAAAATATTCTTGGATTCTGACAAAAGTTATGGTTTGGGGAAATTTTTTTCCATCTTTTATGAGTGGACCAGTATATCTAAATAGCGCTGTTGGGAATTTTATTATGGTTTATCATAAAACTAGTAAGTGTTGCATCTCCGTCAGGCTTATAAAGAAAAATGTTAACATGAAGATCAGCTACAAAAAGCATTAGATGTCAACATGTTGTGATTTTGAATGGCAAAAAAAAAAAAGAAAAAAAAAAAGAAAAAAATGGTTAAATGTAAATTAAATTATTTAAATGTTTTTCAAGTGTTCCAAGCACTAAATACAGTGAAAATTAAATAGTCAATCTTTTGCTCTTATTTGGAAATGTAACAGGTACTAAAAAACAAGTTTCATTCATTAAATGCAAGAAATTTTATGGGACAAGATGTGCTGGTAGCTTATCTGCTATCAGCACTTAAAACTTGGAATCAACAGGCCAAGTTCAAATTCTGGTCTCGTCTGCCACATTCACTTTGATAGTAATGCCATGGGGAAAAGTATGAATCTATTTCTTTTCTCCTTAGCTATAAATTAAATGGCATAGTAAACTGGGCTTTCTAGCCTTAGGTGCCATCCAGTCTAGAAGAAAAACTCTGGATCCAAACATGAAGATGGTTCTTTGGAAACTTAGTGGCAAAATATGCAGCATTTCTCTGTTCTTCCAAAAACTGCGGCTGGTTCTACACAAGTTTTTATGATTAGAATTAAATCATCTTTGTGGATAGTTTAGCAGTTCAGTTCTGAAACTGAACTGTTGTGGCCTTTCATGTCAAATTCAATGTGAGAGTCCATTAATCCATTAAGAGTGGTAGGTGGTTCTTTTAATTCCAGTTGGGTCATAGAATTGCAATGAGGGAAATTCCTGACATCTGCATTATATCGCCTTCATAAAAAGGCTAAAGATATAGGAAGATTTTTATATCCATATTTTTGGTTTTTGTTTGAATTTCTAAAAACAGAATATTTGGCAATCTTGGACCTTCCTGTCTGCAAAAAGATAGCACCAAAAGGATGTTTTTTTTTCCCTTGACACTGCTATTATTTTTATTACCTTTGCTCCTCAGTAATGTTTATTGTTTTAAAAAGAGATGATTAGAATTTAATAAAATCTAAACATATGAAAGTGAATTTATAATTTTTCTTTGTTTTGTGAATTTACAACAAATACATTAAACAATATTTATTATATTATTTATTGGAATGGTTGGCAAAACATCTGTTGTCAATTGATTCTAATTATAAAACGGTAAATAATAAAGATTTCCTTATAGTTGGTTCATATATTTTAGTAATTTAGTAAATGTTTATAAATTTTTTAATAAAAAATTTTCATATTTTTCATATTACAATACTAATCGTTGCTTTTTAAAACAATACATATTGCCGGGGAGTGAAGTTAGTTAAAATAATAGAGGTGTCAAGGGAAAAACTTCTTTTGAAACTCCATTTTTTTGCGAAGCAGGAAGGTGCAAGTTTGCCAGATGATGCATGCTAGAAAGACACTTTTGTATATTGTGAATCATGAAAGGATTGGTCATTTTTTGGTCATCTGACTGAATTGACAAAAAACTGACATTCAATTCTGAGTAAGGAAAGTTGACTCAACACCCACTTGACCTTTGAACTGAGTTGACAGGTTTTCAGTAATCAAAGTTAAAGATACCAACATTTACATGCACACTTGCACAGGGGTGGTGAAAGAAAAAAAAAAAAAAAAAGGGATAAATAAATAAATGTTTGGTCATTTGGTCTGATGTTAAAAAATGGATTCAACCCATCAGAACTTTTCAGCACTTCCTTTGTGTAGAAGAGTTTACCCTTCTCAACATGGATTTTTACCTTTTGGTAATTCCAAAGTTAACTTGAGATTACACTTCGCTTTCACTAACATAGAAGAAGCTAAGAATTTTCGGCAAACACGGATAAATGTGCTGGCAATAAAATGCAGTGTCAAAAGAATGGTTCCCCTCCCACACACTGCTTTTTTAAATACCTTCACACTTCAGTAATATTTATTGTTTCAAAAAGTGATAATTACAATTGGAATAAAACCTAAACATATGAAAGTGAATTTATACATTTTCTTTGGTTTTGACAAGATACAACTATTTATTACAATATTTATATTATTTATTGGAATGGTTGGCAAAACACCAGCTAATTACTAATTCCAATAATAATTAATTATAACTAATTATTATTTGAACTTTATAAAATGGTAAATAAGGATTTCCTTATAGTTGGTTCACATATTTTAATAATTTAGTAAATGTTTATAAATTTATGAATAAAAACTTGTTTTCATATTTATTTCTTTATAAATTGATAAATGATAAATATTGCATTGCATTAGTTCTGTTTTTAGAATGTTGTAAATATAAAATTATTCTTGTAATTTCATGGCAATTGCTCCGAGAAGCTGCATTTGCTGGTTCCCAGTCTTCATGAGTTCAAGCGCCCTATGAGGCTGGCATCCCGCTCTCACCCTTTCACTGTCAAAACTCCTAAATATAGCTGTCTCTTCTACTCCAATAGCTTCATGTCTCGCACCTCTTGCCTGTGGAACTCCCTTCCCTATTCCAGTTTCCCTGAGAGCTATAATCTCCAACTATTCAAATGTAATGTCAATTGACATCTCCAGTTGCCTTGATCTATCCACTATCCTTCTCCTCATCCTTTCCTCTATCACTCCTATCTGATCTTGCTCCAAATTTTCTGTAACCCCTTGCATCCTAGTGGCTTGCTTGGGGTGAAACGCTTAAAAAAAAAATAAAAAAAAATAAACAGTCTAATAAATAGTGTTTAATATTTTTGTTGTAAGTTCTCAAGAACAAAAGAAAATGTATAAATTTATTTTCATCATATATTTAGGTTTTATTCCAATTCTAATCATTGCTTTTTTAAAACAATAAACATTGCCGAATAGTGAAAGTTGTTAAAAAAAGTGGTGTCATGGTAAAAAAACATTCTTTTGACACTATGTCTCATTGTGGGTGCATTTATCCATGTTTACAGAATTTTCAATTTCTCTAACAGTAGATGTATGATTATTATATAAGATTCTTTTTAATTTTCATCCTTATTTTTTTATCAAACTGTTTCTGTCACATTATTCTTGAGTTTTTCTCAAGTCTGTGTTGTATCTGGTAACCTTCATGAAATTTTGAATAAAATCCTTTATTTATTGTCTTTCAACATTTTTATTATGTCCTTTAAGAATATAAAAAAAAACTTTATAACTTTTCCTCCTTGTGTTGCTGTACTTTCCTTAACTAAGATAATGTACTCCTGCAATAATTGATCCATGGATTAAGCTCACAACATTCAGAAAATGATACTTTCGTCAAGATTTCTATCGATCAGAGTGAAGGGAGAAGTGGATTAATGCCTTTCTCAAAAACACGAGTGCAAAGTGAATATAAACCATCGCTTTAATACATCGCAGTGATTTTGAAAAGTCATCTTAGCTCAAATAGTAGATTGTAAAATTGAAAGGTGAAAACCCCAGAGATTAGATTCCAATTGATTGGTTTGGTTATTACGAAGCGATAGAAAACATTTCTGAACCCAATATAAAAGTACAGGTGGAATAATGCTTATCAGCTTGGAAAAGGCATGAATCTATCTCTTTTCAATGAGTATATGGAAAAACAAGAAGGCAGACAAGGCTATTTAGCCTTGGCAGGGACAATCATTTTAGGAAGGCAACAAGATACTAAAACATTTTTTCCTTAAGACAGTCATGGACAATCAAATATTTATGAAAAAAGAAATTATTTTTTTTAATTGATTCGTCTTCTACAGCTTATCAATCATTTCCAGGTTATTTAAAGCTGGAAAATATTTTTAGATTGTAAGAATTTGGTGGAGGAGTGGGGAGATAATAATGATTTAGTGATACAAGTCTTACTATTTAACCAATAGCTGAGGGGAAAAGAGGTGGATTCATACTTTTTCAAGAGTATTTGCATGTAAGTGAATATAATGAACCCAACTGGAATTGAAACTCGGTTCTCTGATTAACAATTCTGAGCCATTATCCATTACATCACCTGCACATCCAAGCTTACAGCAGCTGGTATTTCCAAGTGTTCACTCAACTAGGTACTGACCAGGCTAAACGTTGCTTAACTTTTGATGATTTTCTGGTTTTAAATAACTTGCAAAGGGTTGATAAGCCATTAAAAACAAATCAGTACTATTCAAACAGTACTATTTCAATAATAAATCTTAAAAATGTATTTTTTGAAATAATATGTATAATACTTAAAAATAGGTTCAAATTTAAATAATTATAAAAGTTTTTGTGTTAGATCCATTATAAACAAAAGGTCTTACTTGATGATGTAAGGGTTACACAACATTAGTTCATACACTATACAAGAAGCTTTGGATGTTAATTTAACTGCCCTTTCTATATGAAGAATGTGAAGGGAGATCAGACAATTCTATAAATTTCTGTCATTTCTCAGTGACTCCTGAAGAAAATATTTCTGTGGTCATGTTCGCAAATGTCACTTTGTATGATAAATTTATTAATTCTGATCAGTGTGTCTTTTCAAAATGGGTTGCTGTAATGTTCCCTCTCTGAAAGAATTTTAAAAAAATTCAGTTTCTATCTTAATTTAAAAATTTGTCGCAACTTGTTTTTATTTTATTATTTCTTTCTGATGAATGAAACTTTAAAAATATAATTACTTATTTAGTCTCTTTTTGTATATTTACTTAGCTAATGAACAAATTTTTTTTTGAGACTTTTCTCCCTCACTTCCAGTTCCTCTAACCATCATTAACTACAATGTAGTCTCAGGTAGCAGAATAAAAGCATTGTATTGAGGATTATTGGATGGGTGGGATTATATATTAAATACAGTTTTTAGCCACCCTTAATTACAGCAATTTTGGCTTGTGTAATAACGTATTTTCTTTTTTTCGGACAATACTGTGTTAGTATCAAGCTACGCTAATCTATGAATGATAGTTGACTTATATTTTGCAATGAAAGTTTGCGGTAGTAAGGAAATTGGTGAATTTCAATTAGGGCAAATAATAGGATGGCATCAGTGTGGCAAGTCAAATAGAGAAATTGCTATGTTTTTTCCAGGTTAATCATCAAAGGGTTAACAATATTGTCAAGAAATTTAATGAAGAAGGCCATTGTTGTGTGGAACAACATTCAGGAAAACCAAGCATTGTATCTGAATGAACGAAAATGGCGCTGAAGATGGAAGTCATCAGAAATTGTCATCAGTATCAAAGATGCATGGAAATATCGCCATATGTGGTGAGAATGACTCTGAAAGAGCTTGGCTATCAAAGAAGTGTTGCAAGAAAGAAGGCCTTGATTTCAGAGATTAACAGGAACAGGCATATGGACTGGGTGAAAGAATTCGAGAGCAAAGATTATGAATTTTGGCAGTCTGTAATTTGGTCAGATGAAAGTAAATTCTGCCAATATTCAAATTTGAGACAGGTCTATGTTTGGAGAAATCAGAATGAGACTTGGAACATTGAATGTCTGCAGGCAACCGTGAAACATGGAGGGATTGGAGTAATAGTGTGGGGCGCTGTCTGGTTTGGAGGGAAATCTTGTTGACGATTGGTTGAATGGTCCAAAATACTGTCAAATATTAGAGAAAGGACTACTCCCACTATTTGAAACCAAAATTGACAAGAATGTCTACCTTTTTCAAGAAAATGGAGTGCCATGTCATACGAGCAAATAGCAAAGGCCTGGAAGGAATCAAGTCACTGCGATGGGTAGTCCAAAGTCCTGACATGGATCCAATAGAGCATGTTTGGGAGCGCCTTCACTGAAAACTTCAAGAGCATGCAACCAAAATCATGTCAGTGGCAACCCTTAAAGTAACATTGCTAAAGGAGTGGCAAAATATGGGTCAGACAATTGTCAATAACTTGATCAAATCCATGAAAACTTGAATACAAGCACTGAAACTAGCAAATGGAGGACCTACTCTATACTAGTTCCAAATACTATTTATTTATGTTGAGTAGGGATTATGTAATTAAATTTTGAAATGGGATGTAGTTTACTTCTCCTGGCTAAAAACTTTTCTTAGGCCACTGTATATAAAGTTGCTGTTTATGGAATCCGCTATCAGTCTTAATTGCAACGCAACTGATGACATATATTTCAATAAGGAATTTGATGAGTTGGTGAAGTTTGTGATGCAGTTCTGATGGATATGCACCTGTGTTCTATCAAGTCAATATCCAGTGCTTTGATTATACTACTGCGGATTTCCTGGTAACTGCAGTAGAGGCAGTCAGCTAGCTCTCACTCCTTTCCAAGCATCCATGTCAAGCGGGCTAATGTGGGCAAGGCTGCACTCCTGCACATCACTCCCAAAGGAGTCCTTCCATGTCTTTCTAGGTTTACCTTAACCACTGTGACCAGGAACTCTGAACTCTGAGACAGTCCTGATGCATGTTGAATCTCGGACGCGACCAAATCACCTAAGACAACAGAGTGTGCAGCACCAATGTTATATCCTCAATACTGAACCGTGTTGCTGCAGATCCAGTGAATCATTACATGGTTATTGCAGCGGAGCTGCCACAAGACCAATGCACTCATTAATACAAAATCATACATTCATCAATCTATTTGCCAAAATTAACCACCTTGCATCTTTTAGTGGTTGAATTTTCCAGGCAACAAATCTAATTAATTTCACCTCTGGAAATCCTTAGGACATTGTTTTATTTATGATGTTCACCCTGTATGAGGCTAATTGTGCCATGAGGTAGAGTCACCACCCCAAGCAAGGTGATAATGCCACCAAGATGGATGCAAGGAGCCACTAGAAGAGAAGAAAAAGGCTTCAAAAAGGAACTGGAAACCCAGTCCTATAAGAGAAACAAGGCCTAAACCTCTGCTCCCATTCAAAAGACCTGGGATGAGTGTGAACCAGATGATACGCAAACCTATCTACTCCTACTGAGGGGGGGGAGAAAGAAATTAATAGTAGATAAAAGTTCAGGGTTTTAAATGGAAATGTTAGATGTATAGAGTTGAAGTAGACTTTAGAAGGAACCAGAAACCCAATCCTAAACAGGAAACAAGGAATAATCATCTACTCTTGTTCAAAAGACTGGGGAAGAGTGCGAACCAGACAATAGGTACAAAAGAAGACTCAGGTCACCACTTATATCCTCCATTGTCTTTACAACATGTTCCAAGTTATCCCAAGGGCCACTGTGTTGTTTAGAAAAAAATCTTGATAATCATTTTAATAGTTTCTTGACTGGACCTGTAAAAGCAGTTTGGATTTTTAGTGTACCATTAATATATTTGAAAACGGCTTTGATGTAGTCTTCAATTTTCTCCTTCAGAGCAGTTCCGCCTGCCTTTCATACAGTATTTGTCCTCGTGTTGTCTGTAAGAACAGCTGTAAGAGCATCTAAACTGTTGAATTTTTCTGTGTTCATCTTGTCTCTCAACTGCCAATTGTGGAAGAGAGCACAACTCCTGCACCACACACAACCAACTTTGGTTCTCTTGTCAGGTTGACTCAATTTTTTGTTACATCTTCCAAACATACTAGCAACATCTTTAGCAAGAACACCCATCAAACCTGGAATTGAAATTTCTCACAATGAGGTATTCTCCATATTCAATTCATGCTAAGAAAATATCCAATAAAATTCTTATCCCTTTTATTTCTTCAATTTTATATCACCATTCACCCACCTGGCACAACTACACTGTACAACAAAATGTCTTTGTCAGTCTTTTTATCAACCCCAATACAGTTAAGTTTTTCATTTTCATTTTCATCTTTTCTCCATTTATTTTATATTTATCAATTATATTTTTTAAATCAATGTCAGGTATAATAAGGCCTATATCCTATAATTCCAAAAGAAATGCATTAGCAACAGACATTACAAAACTGATGGAAACATCTCTCTTGATTAGTTCAATTCTATACCTGGGATATTTTCAAAAAATGTCTCTTTGGTTCAAAATATCTCTTTCTGGTTTCTTCAGTAAAAACTCCAGACTATTTCTCAACATATTTTTTATCTAAATCCAGGGCCTTCTCATTCCTGTTGGAGGTATCCCTCCCTGACTGACCAAGTCTTCAGGGATGTAGCTGTACTCACCACACTTGGCTAATTGTGAGTTGGTGAAGTTATTTAACCTATAATTGAAGATTTTGAATTCAGAGTTGCCCTTCTAAACTGATTGCCATTCAAGACTATAAGACCCAGTCTGCCCTTCTATTTGAGAGTTGAGGGAGAAGATATGGATTCATACCTTTACCAAGAGTATTTACAAAGAATCTAACAAACTTGACTGGAATTCAAATTCAGATCTTTGATTCCTCAGTCTGAGTCACTATTCATTACTCTGCTGTGCCTCTAGAAAATTGTAATAAATTAACACCATTTTAATACACGTTTACCAGTTATAGTGATTTACTAAGCATAGCTTAGATGTGACACAAGGCTGAATGTATAGAGCACCCAGTGTGGATTGAACTCACAACTCAGTCATAAGTGATCTAGCAAGACAAGCTTGCCAACCATTACTCCAAATTGGAGGAGTGCCTTCATATTTATCAGTTAAATATTTATAAAAAAAAAAAGAAAGAAAGAAAAAAGGCAATAAGTATTATTTATGTCTTTATATTTGTAAACAGTCTTTAATATAAACAAAAAATAAATGTTCTAAATACTACTAATCTACCAGTGTCAACACAAACAATCACATGGCCGATTATGAATCCATTTCATTAAGCGACAGGGTTAAAATGAAACCAGTATACATTTTCCCAAAATAAAATGGTTGCTTAAGTAAATTAAGATGCATTTACAATCTATCATAGGTTTTACAGAGATCATTATCAAAAACATTTCTTTGACTTAAAAAAAAAAAAATAGTATTTATTTGATTTTAACTTTGCCTGCAATTTGAATATACTTTTTTTTGATTTTTAATAAAAACATTTTATATATCTGCAATTTTGTTTCATTTATTTTATAAACTTAGGATTTCATTTACTTTTTACAGGATGAAATACTTTGACATGGTTATCATTCCTGGTTGCACTACAAAGATATTGAAGATTTAAATTTTTGAACTGAAGTGCTCAAATTACAATAGAAGCTCGAAAATATAATAATTTGTGTTGGGTTTTATTATATCATGTCTCAACTCTCCTGACTCATCCAAAACTAGCTTATGGCCACATCACATGGAAACACTGGTTCTTCTATGATTTCTAAGCCTAATATTTAGATGGGTGATTGCTTAGGAATACCAGGTGCTGTAAGTTTCAATGTGCAGGTGGTGTAGTGGATAATGGCTTGTAGTTGTTAATCAGACAACCAAATTCCAGTTTCTGTTGGGTTTGTTATATTCACTTATGTGCAAACACTCTTGGGAAAAGTATGAATTCACCTCTTCTCCCCCAGCTATGGGTTAATTAGTAAAACTTGTATCATTAAAAATTATTATTATCTCAAAAATTCTTACAATGTAAAAATATTTACTGGCTTTAAATAAGCTCCAAAGAGTTGATAAGCCATAAAAAATGAATGAATGAACTGTGGTTCCAAAATCAACCTAACCTACTGAGCTAAGCAATTTTCAGTTTTTTTTTTTTTTGATCATTTTGCAACAAGCAAGGTGGGAATGCCACTAGTACGTAAGGGGCCACAGAGAGTGAAAGTGGTAGTAAAGACTGGGTATGGGGGGGGGAGATTTTTAAAAGATGAAAGGGTTCAAGACAACAGAAGATGGCAATTGAAGTTGCATTTAAATTTTTGAAAATTATAGTTTTCAGGGAATCAAGTAGATGGAAGGGAGTTCCACAGTCAGGAAGTGTGAGAAAAGAAACTGTTGAAGTAGAAGTGCTGGTTACATTTAACGATTTCAACAGTAAAAGGGTTGGGCCTAGATACCAATCTAGTAGGATGCTTAAATTCATGTAGTCATGGCACTAGGAAGAAAGCTTGTCAGAGTATGATATTGCAATCCTATCCTCAGTCAGCGGGCAAGTCCGTGGTCAATCCTGATGGCTAGCCTTGGAGTTGGCAGTTCAATCTTCAATTCTCACCCTGCCCCACGTTGTGTTTGTTTTAGATCACAGGGTGGGCAAAGGCTGAGTTACCTATTCAACGTTGCTGATCTGATAGCTTTGGTGGGATGACGCCACAAGAAACAAAGAGACAGCTGTGTAACACAATAAATTTACATCAACAGTTCATATATTGAATGTTCTGCTCACTATTTTAACAGCATGCAGATTTTCAGCACTTCCTCCTTAATACCCTGTAACACTATGTCTAGCTATGCTCTGTAAACTTGTACAAGGCTGAAGTCTGATTTCTTCCACTATGTAATTTCTTTGGGCTGGCCATTTGTCTGGAACAAGGCTGGAGTCTAAAATCTTTCATTTTGTGATTTCTTCAGGTCGACCATTCAGTTGTATTTGGTAGTCTGGAGTCTAAGTTCTTGCAGAAGCTGTGCAGGGCTTGGCAAAGTGGGTCTTGAACAAACCAGCACATGTCAGGAAATCAGGCTGTCGGGTTCTTTCTTCTCCCAATGCCCCTGTACCGTCTTCTTGCAAACCCGGCACGGGGCATGAGATGGCTGGGGAATTGATTGCCTGACCAAATTTAGGGAGATCCTTCCCCTGAAGAGTGGTGGTGGCAGAATATCAATCCGTCCAACTCCTTCCATCTCATGTGGGATTGGGAATTTAGTGATATAACAATTATTAAAAATGGGAAATAAGAATACTTGTATTTATGAATCTGTTCTCTTTTATTTATGCCTCCTCAGGATTTAGATGATCATGACACTCCACAGCTTTCTTTTATTTATCATCTCTGAATTGCCATGACTTCTTGGGAAAGATAGAATGGTTTCCCATTATTTTCTCCATGGTTTTGAAAGAGTCATCCTTCTCAGAGACTGGCAGACAGCCAAGGTTAGTCTACTTTAATATTTAACCCATAGCTGGAATGAAGAAGAAATAAATTAATGCCTTTCCCAAGAGGATTAGTGTGAAAATGAATGCAACAGACTGGGGGATTAGACAATACAAAGATAATTAAAACCATTTGATCTTACTGTAAAAGAATGTAGTCATAAAAAATAAGTATATATAAGTGTAGATATTGTTCCTTGTGTTAGGTAACAGATTTATCTAGAAAAATGGAGAACTTCTAACACTGGACTAGACAGAGTAAAACATTAAATAAAACTTTAATTTAAAGTAGAATTTTCTAGTAGTTGTAAAATCCACAACAGCCTTGTAGTATAACAGCTAATGTCTAATTTTCCTAAAACTGCAATGTAAGGCTAGGTAAAAAAAAAAGAAGAAAAACTTGAACTCTCCGTTAATTAAACCAACTGTTTCTAGCCTAATCTTTTAATTAATCTTGATCTGTTAATTAAAATCCTTTTGTCTAAGCTTCAGGATATTTGACAGATTATCAAGCCATTACTGCTCAGAAGTTTCCTGGCAAATAGATTAAAAAGTAGCCTAGTGGTCAACATATTGGCAAGAAACAAACACATCAAGCCAAGCAACTGTGTTATTTTATGCAAACATTGAGAAAGGCAAAAACCTTCAGACTGACAAATGTGATGTAACAGATGGTAAAAGTTCTACTGTAGCTTTACCATTGATGATGGACCTTTATTAACAACAATCTATAATTGGTAAATAATAACTGTGGCAAAGTTAAAGAAAAAGAAAATGAAATAAAGGTAAATTAAGGAGTTCTTTCCCCCCATTTTCCATTGCTGTGGTTTCTTTGGTAAAATTCCTGGCCATATTTGGCCAAAGTCTTAGGTTAGTTGATCTTGTTTAGTGACATATCAACCCCTATGGGTTATTTAATTCTGAAATTGTGTTTTTAACACAATTTTATGGCTTCAACTAAAAATAAAATGTGTTGTTGGTCATTTTACTTTGAATATGTATTGTTCGTAATTTTACTATAAATATGTATTGTTGGTTCGTTGCTTTTGTTTAGTAGCATATCAACCTCTATGGATTATTTAAATTTGAAATTTAAATATTTTGTACAGAATTTTATACTTTTAGGGCAAACATGTGTTTTTTTTTTTTAAAGAGATATATTAATAGATGATATTGTATTGCAGGTATATTTTTATTAAAAAATTTTGGTTGGTAATTTTTATAAAAATGTATTGCTGGTAATTTTATTATAAAAATGTACTTTTAAACTTTTTTAGTGATGTATTGATTGTCATTTTTATTATAAATTTGCCGATAGTTAGAACCCTAATAGATGCTACCATTCTGGGTCAGGGTGGACCTGGTAACAGCAGTAAGAGGTGTTTCCCTGCTCCTTAAAACCTCCAATCTCCCGATCAGTGGCTTTGCTGCCAGATGTCGTTTTGAGTAAAATGGAAATAAAAAGGATGCTTACAGTCAGAATCAGAATTATTCAGCTGAATTTTCTGGGACACATAATGAGGAAGGAAGGAAGGAAGGCTTGGAGAATTTAGCACTCACAGGTTATAGTGAATACAAAATGAACAGAGGGAGGCAGTGACCCACCTATCTATGAATGGATAGCAGAATGGAGAGTGGGATGGTAAAGAGACAAAAATTACTAAGAACATGAAAGTTGTGGAGAGCCATGATCACCCATGTCCTGAAGAAACATGGCACATAGAAGACACTAATACTTCTTGCAGACAAGCCAGTTGTAAGATCATAAAATAAAATCTCTTTGACAGTAAAATGTCTGATACTCATCTTGGAGTCGACATTACTATATACTGATTATTTTAAAGAGGACTTGTTGCAACCAAGTAATGAAAGGCAGTAGTTATCTCAAGTCTAGATACCTGCTCATTAGTTCAAACAATTTCAGTTTATGTCAACATTATCATTTTATATATATATATATATATATATATATATATATATATATATATATATATATATAGATACATTTATTGAATGTCCAACGGGGTCTGAGGTAATGGCTTTTGAGATCAGCATCATAATCATAATTCTCAAAATAGTAATCTTTGAAATATTTGGTCAGGTCCCTGAAAAAAAAAAAAAATTCAAAAAATCTGATCTTTTAATGAATTTAACTATGGAATCCATTCATTAATAAAGTTATTAAAATTAGATCATTGGAAAATCGGAAGTTGAAGAGTTTCGTTAGCTTGATACATTCATTATCACTAAAAAAAAAAAAAATCCAAACAAAAACCGTCTTCCCCCAGACGTCAACTTAATATTTTCTGATTCAACAATAAGAGAACAAATTCAATGACAAGTAATGACTTTTGTATATACGTATATTTTTTTTAAAGACTTTGTTTTTATTTAATTTTTCGTCAACATCAGGGAAAAAAAAAAAAAATAAATAAACAAACAAACATTTATATATATATATATATATATATATATATATATATATATATATATATATATATATATAGGAGTTGACAGAAGAAAACTTGTTTGAAATGAAACTGTACATTTTTCAACAATAAACACATTTAAGTTCACTAATTTGTTCCACAGTACAAAGTTGAAACTTAAGTTTGAATATTTGGCTTAATATAATTTTTGTTTTTTAAAAACTACAATTGAAAATATATTTAATAAGTTGATTGTTTTAATATATATATATTTTTTTAAAATTTAAGACAATCTTTTTTTGCAATTATATATTTTTCTAATATATTCACAATCTTTCCGTATTATTGAGGATACTCCAAGAATGAAAATTCCTTAATATATTAACAGAGTAATGCACATTTCTCTATAAAATCAACTGCAAATATATTGATAATCTTAATAGATTTTTGAAGTGACCATACCCTAATGTTAGAGATTCTTTATGGTTATTTTTGTCATATTGCTATGAAGATAACTTATTTGGGCTAAAGTTTTGACTAAGGTTGAGATCAAAGAGTTATTGTGAATTGCACAATACTTCCAATGACAGTATAGTACATGCTTTGCTAGGATTTTGAATTCAGGAATGCCCTTCTTTTAGATTGACGACCATGTCTAATATGTTATTTAACCCATAGTTTGCGGGGAAGAAGAGACCACTTCATACCTTTCCTAAAGGTAGCACTGGCAAAGCATATACTATGCAGCTAACGGATAGATTGGGGAATTTAGAATAACTATAATCAACACTGCAGTTGTTTAATCAGTCAAAATGGTTTTTAAAATAGCAGGAACTATTAAATATGAGTTGGATTTAACAAGACCTATTTTCTTTTTTTGCCAATTTTAAGTAAGATTAGCCCAAATAAGCTTTATTCACATTAATATAATTGAAAAGCCAATAAATTTACCAGATGAGACATAGCGTAACTGTAGATTCTCCAGCACCTTCCATAATATTCAAGATTATCCCAATAGATTTGCAATAATAGATTTTAAAGAGAAATAGGAATTACTTTTTAAAATTCTTCAGACATTTTCTTTTCCTATCCACACATTCACACCAAGGCATTTGCACACTGAAATCTTTTGTGTATCTAGAGGTATTTGTTCAGTATATACATATATACACACATGGGTGAACATACATAAATATATTATAGACACACAAACATATCTATCACACTCCCCATCACACCAGGCACACACACACATTATATATATATATATATATATAAACCTTTTGCATACAGAGACCCCCACCAGCTACAAACATTTAAAAAAAAAAAAAAAAAAAAGAAGACCTTTCAGTTGAAAAGTTTACATGTCATAAAAGAGAAATTCCTGAATTGGACACAAGTGAGACAGAGATTAAAATTCCCAAATTTCATTGCTTGATTCTTGCAAATAGTTAACATTTATCTGTGTGTGCATGTTTTTGTTATTTTTTTTATTATATGTGTGTGTGAACATTGAGGTAAACACCCAGCAGCAAGTGTTTCATGCTTAAATGTAATCATCAGGGCAGTTGTGTTGTGTTTTGGCTCAACGATTTATATATGCTGGTCACTGATGCATTATGGGTAGATCTATTGTATTATTCTAATGCTTGCTTGAGTGGGCATTAACAGTTTTATATATATATATATATATATATATAAAAATAAATCTTTCCTTAGAGAAAAATTTTTATGTTCAATTTATATTTTGAACAGCAGCAAAACCTTAAACTGTGTATATGTATAAATGCAGTGACTTTATATAGTTATTTGGCCACACAACCTGAACTGCCTTTCTTAGTAACAAAATATTCAAATGTTATCACTGTAATTAAGTGAATATTTCATTAGTAAATAGGGGAGATCAGGCTGCTAATATATTGCTTTTATTTTAAAAGTATTTCTTTTGTTCCTTATGAGCTTTCTTTGGATATCTTAAAGATTTAAAAAGATCAGAATTCTTTCTTGCATATGACAATAGAGGCAATTGTATGCATAAAAATCCCAGATTGCTCATGCCAAAAATATATAATCAATGCATTTGCAAAAATGGGATATGTAAACTGTGTTTGCGTGTGAGTGGAAAAATGTCTTTGAACACTATGAAAAAATCATCAAAAACAATGGCTACTCTGCTAAATACTGAATACTTTCAGTGAATTTGCTATTTTTTACTTTTGGGCCATGGTCATTTTAGATAGTGTTGATAAACTGACTAAAATAAAAAACAATGCCAACTGCACTAAATGTTCAAAAACTTTTTGACACCAACACACATATATTCCAGTTAAATGTTGAAAAACTTTCTTAAAATATGAAAAAGCTTTTCTCTTTGATAATGAAACAATGATTTTCTAACATCCTCCTCATTATTATTTTTTAAAAATAATTTAAACCGACATATTCTTTGACCACCTTAAGTTGACATGCAATTGAGGCAAACATTTTTGTATCATGCCAAAATACCCAATGGAATGTTCAAGATTTATAAGCATTTTTTTTTCTTCAAATTTTGCTACAAATGAGAATTTATAAGTTGTGCACATGTATGCACACTTATATGCACAAAGATTTAAAACCAAGCACTTTGATTGCATTGTTGTCACAAAGTAACTTTCTTGTACAATGTCTGTAAATAATTATTAGCCCAGATAAAAATTTTATTCTACAGTGATTTGGACAGAATCCATCTGGTACTTTTCCAGCAACCATTTCCCGGCGAGCAATTACCAGTTTTCACAACAGAACCGCAACAATTTTCAGTCTACCCTGATTTTAAATAATATCGGAGGGTATCTCTAATGTCTAGGAGAGAAAGTTGGTTGTAGCACCATCTATTTATTGTCCAATGGTGGGGATGAGAAGGAAAGAAAGACTAGACATGCTTGAAACTCTAATTACTCATTTGAAATGTTAATTACTTACAACTAATGAGCGAGACAAAGACAGGTTGCTTGACAGTAAGCTCCTGTCAACATCACTAATCTTAAAATTCAGGTTTCAAATTAACATCACTTAAACCAAAACAAAACACCCAAGAAAATGCACAACAGGTCTACTCATGAAGTAGACTTAAGTATATTCTGAGAATAAATCATAAAAATTTCTGAACACAGACAATCTTTTTTTTTTTTTTTTTGAATTTCCAGAATACCCCAGAGAAAGTTTGGTTCCAAATTTAGCAAATTTTAGTGAAATTCTTTTGAATTATAAATTCTCCTTCCCTACTGCTAACAGAAATATTTAACTTGTCAGTGCTGGATATAGCTAAACTTGAGGATGGTGGAATAATGGTAAGGTCAGTTGAATAAATAGAGATTCCAAACATTACAAAAAAAAAAAAAAAAAAAAAAAACACCCTAAAATTTGAAGATTCTTAAAAGCATTTTTGACAGCTAAAATGAACATTATTCAGATTAAATTCCTAATTTAGTTCTTTCCAGCAATTTCTTCCAGATTTCATGGCCTGGCCAAGAAGCTCATCCCCTAACATTTTCCATGACATAGCAGTGGATTTAGCAGACCGTTTTGATGTGATTTAAGAAATATAAGTTGTCAGTAATAACAATAGTTCAAGTAATGAAAATTTGAGTTAATTATTTCCCTTGGACCTTACCTAAAAATTATTTCTGATTAAGCATAGTAGAGTTTTAACACAACATTTTGAGGAAAGAGAGAAGAAATATCCGAAGATTTAGACAATAGGTACATCAATAAGAAATGTTAATTATATAGAACAAACATTATAGTGAAAAATAGAGATAAAAATTCAGATACCATGATTATCTGTGTATAATACGTACCTTATACTCAAACATAAAAGCTAGACATGCGTACTATACACAAAAACTAAATCTTAGCAATTTCTCTTGGTCACATGTATCACAATATTCAAGGTAGAAAAAAAAAGAAAAGAAAATCTCTGGTCCAAACTAAACATTGCATTTATGTAAATTTTGTGTTTCAAAACAATGAATAGATTAACTGGAACAATGGAGTCAATCAATGGTTAAGAGATCATTTTTCCTGTTTAAATTGCCTTTTGATAAAATTAAATGAGAAAAATTCTCTTAAAAGACCCCCCAAAAAACTGTTCCCTATAAGTTCAGCAGAGAGCAGTTAATATACATATAAGCAACATGTCAAGAATTTAGTTTTTAGTAATTACTCCAAAACAATATTCTTTAAAACTAACTAAATGTGGCATGAAGTGACTTTCTCCATATTGTTATTTTATAAATTATTTATAAATTTCTTTATAAATAAATATTTTTCACTGTAATTTGGATGCTTTCTGTAATTCCGAGGTAATTTCTTTTTTTATCAACTTAAGAGTTGGTCAGACTAATGATCCCATTCTTTTTCTTGCTTTTTATAATTCCTATATTTCGGCTGAGGCAGTCTATGGCCTTCATCACATGTACAATCCTGAAAAAAGTATTTCCTTATTTCATGTGAATTGTACACCAGAGAGAGAGAGAGAGAGAGAGAGAGAGAGAGAGAAAGAAAATGCAGTAATAAGATCAATAGTTCCTGCAACTCTTGGAGTAATTTGATGCTATGGACGATGAAACCTGTTCAATTCCTGTAGCAAGAGTTATTTTAACCAAAAGTAAAGAATTTTGTAATTGATGTAAAAATTACTGACAATAAAGCTTTAAAAAATGCATTTTTATTTAACATTTGACTATTCAAACCTATATTTTGTCAATTTCAATAATTTTTACCCCAATCCATGAATGATCCCCTTCACAATTTAAACTGACTGCTATTTCAAATTATAACCCAAAATTAAATATTGCTGGCTCAATAATTTTCATATATGAGGAACTTGAAACTATTAACTGTTTAAAATTCCTGGAAATCCAATGTTTAAACTATTAGCATGATACACAGATACTTAAGACTATACAATAGAAATATAAGAAAATTAAATGAAAATCACTGTCAATTGATTAGAGACAGCATTGAACATTTATAAATTGATAACTCAGAGAGACTGAAATAAAAGACATGCTCAGAAACAGAATAATTGTGAATAAATAGCTTTTCTTCTTTTATAGTAACTGGATTATTCCCCCCACCCAATCTAGTCTTTCAGATCCCTCCCCAACTTTCCAAAGAGAGAAACAAAATTATAAAGTTTACAGTGGAATAATTTGATGGCTGTAACCTTTTACTTACAAACCTGTTTTCTTTTTGCTCTTGACAAAAATAGTTTTAGCACCGGTAGACAAGAGTGGCGGACAAAATAAATGTCCGTTTTGCAAAATTAAACTTTTTATAAGGATGACAGTATATTGTACTTTTTGGAATTTTCAAACTTAAAATCACTTATTATTGACAGAAAAACACATGATCTGAAAATAATTTCATGAAACAAAGACTTCAATGCTTCAAGGAGCAGTTAAACCAGCACCAAACTATATCCACAAATTATATATATATATATTTCAAAGACTACAAATAAAATAAGAGAGGCTTATTTATACTTTCTAGAATGACTTAATTTTCTTCAATTTTATTTTAATACTTAGGACATATTTTTAAATCTTTGAGACAATAAAAATATTTTGAGATCTTGTATGGCTGGTTCCATCTGTTAAATTTTGTGTATTTTATCCTGGGTCTTATTCCTTAAACAAGAAAATAAAGAATAAAAATCAGTGAATATTAACTTATAGGTAGTCACTTGTTGAAATAAAATTTGACCATTTTAATAACATTAACAATCTGGTGTATCTTGGAATTATTTATAATGAAAATAGACAAATTTTTCCCATAAATATTGAAAATACTTAACAAGTTAGCAACAGAAGATATCTTCATGACTAAAATAAAAAGAAAAAAAAGGTATGATGTAGTTTTCAAAGTAACAAACAATAAGGTAAAGTGAGAAGAACTGATTGCAGATCAATATAAAAAAATACACTTCCAGATTATAAATAAAGGTAATTTCAGGTACAAGTCAAATCTGTATGCAAATCCTGACATCTTATCTCCCGGGGTATAAAAAAATTCCATATCCCCCAACAGATTTTACATTTTGCCTTGTATTAAAATCAAAACAAATTGATAAAACTTCTTTTTTGGGGACAAAAGAAAGATTGCCTTGGCAATTGTTGGGACACAAAATAATTCCATTAAGAATTTTACAATAACTGAATTAAACATCATTGCTCTAAATAGGAATTATTTGCCCCCTTTTGGTGATCAATTCAGCTTCAGACATTTTCTACTGGGTCAGGTTTTGCCCAAATAAATTATCTTTATTAATAACCTTAAAATCTGTTGCAAAGGTGTTTCATAAGCCTCATTATCAACAACATCATTTATTTCTAGCATTATACCATCTTTTTCATTTTACTAAAAAAATTAAAAAAAAAAAAAGAAAAGAAAAGAAAGAAAAGCACTTTTTTTTAAAAAAAACATGACTGAATTAGAAACTAAAAAAAAAAAAGGGTATCATTTAGGAAGAAAGGCTGGGACTTTAGGTGCTAAAGAATCAGATAATTGGGCTATGCAATTTTATTTTCAGAAAGATACCCTGAAAGAATAAATTTTTTTTGTTTGGGGGGGATATGTATGTCTATAGGAACACACATTCATACACATAATAATTATTAACTGTAATGTCCCTCACACACATGTATATTACATATTTACAAACACATGTTCTTTGAAAAACATCTTTTAGACACTATTTAGTTTAAATTTAAAGAAGTTCCTTTATTTTATTTTTATTCTCAAAGTTTTCATCTACCCCCCCATCCTTTTTTCTTTGCAATTTAAGAGATTCTGATCACATAGACTTTTCACCACCGGGGTGTATTTACTGTGTACAGCAACAGCAACAGATTTTTTTTCCCCAACAACTTTTTTTTTTCCTCACCCATTTTAATGTTTTTTATTTCTTCTTTAACAGCTCACCCACCCTCCCATCAGTATACAAACCACAATTTTTTTTTTTTTTTGCTTGTTTTATGTAACTACCCATATTGAAGAGGATTAAAAAAAAACAAAAAAACGAAACCCTGGTCTTTGAGCAAGCTTAAAATTCTTTCAATGCCAATGTGAGTGCCTGAGAAATATTTTGGAGAGGTCCATCTTTTGAGGAATGAACCGAAGAAGAAGAAAAAAAAAATGTGCAAGTTTGTAAAATAGACATCCCAAAAATCAGTCAGGTTATACACGATGAGATGACACTCAACTGACAGTAGTACACATTCGGGGAAATGGAGGGACAAGAATCTGTAACTGGTACAAGAAAGATAAAATTTGCTTCTTTCCAATTAAAAAGGATCTGGAGGTTCCCATGCTTGAAAAAAATATATTAAGATGAAAAACATTCTTTATTATATATTTTTTGAATAATGTGTGTGTGTGTGTGTATATATATATATATATGTATATATATTATATATATATATATATATATATGCACACATATATACACGTATATATATACATGTGTGTATATATATATATATATGCACACATATATACACATGTATATATATACATGTGTGTATATATATATATATATGCACACATATATACACATGTATATATATATATATATATATATATATATATATATACACACACACACACACATACATATATATATATATATATATATATATATATATATAATGTGTGTAACGCTACCTTGTTTTTTTTTCTTCCAAAATGGCCACCCTCAGAACTTCTGCCCATATAAAAATTGTATCTTTGTATTAAAAAAAATAAAATAAAAAAAAAGGCAGAGAGAAAGGGAGTATACTATAGAGAGAGAAAGAGAAAGAAAATAACAACAACAAAAAACAACAAGGATAATGATCATTTGACGAGTCTATACTTGAATTGTTGGGTCAATAAGAATTTGTCTGGAGTGTTCCAATCCATTTCGTTTTCATTTTTTTTCCTTATTTTTTTTTATTTTTTTCTGAACATAGATGAAGAGATAAATTTTGCTGCCTCCCTGAATGGAAGGAATAGATAGAGAGAAAGACGGATGGATGAAGAAATATTCCAGCATTCACTTGAAAACTGTCTTGGCACACATGCTTATATACAAATGGATACATACACTCTCTCATCTATATACAAACCACCCCTCCCCCAACACCAACACCTCTTATTATACCTAAAAGCCTGGAAAATTTATTCTGTGGAGCTGGCGATCTTGATTTCAATTCTATATGCAGGACATTCAGATGAATCAAGAGAAATAAAATTCAAGCAACCAGGAATATGAACCCTCATAAACAGCAGGCGGAGTTACTTTCTGAAACCTTGAAAAGCTTGGTCTTTATCAGACTCAAAAAAAGACAAAGTGTTCCATATGAAATATGATGCTTGAACTGAAGTACCCAGTGAACCATTGGGGGGGGGGGGGAGGTGTCAGAATATCAAATTGATAAATGACAGATTCCAGGCTGGACAACTAACAGCAAAACCTGTAAAGTGAAAGATTCAAGAAATGGAAACAAAGTCAGAATAAATCAAAGAATTGCAATTCTATTGAAATGTATCAAGTAAAACTGGTCATATGCAATGACACCATTCCAGGAAATGATCACAGTTCAAAAGAATCAACAGGGATGAGCAATCTTAGAATAAAAAGCACATTTCACAAATTTAACCTCCTAAAATTATATCCAACTTATATCCAAAATATGACTTGTTGAATATGATTTTAAGTTGTACAAATCCCTCTTTTAAAGAAACATGATAAAATCTGTTACAGAATAAAAGTTACTAAAAAAAAAAAATAAAACAAGATCTTTGCTTCATAATTTAATGACCTTTCAAATGTCCTCTTAAAAAAAAGAAAAAAAGAAAAAGAAAATTTTATTTATTTGCATTTTGCTAATATCTGTAGGCATTAAAAGAACACATAATAGTACACCTACAACAATCATAAAAAATAAAAAATTTCTTAACTTTTACTATTAATGATTATACTTGAAAATATATCGTGTATTAAAATTTGACTTGAAATGTTGATATGTTATACTATTAAGAAGATTCATGGCAATAGAAGGAAGAAATTGAGGACACTGAACTGCAAATATCAAAGACAAGTATTTCTAAAATTGCAAAAAGCAAGATGATAGTGCTCCCAGATTAGACAGTCTTTAATAAAGGTGAACCTCCACTCCATAAAATCTCAATTCCTGACTGATAAATCCATTTAAATTATATCATATATGCAGACAACCAGCTAAGATGGAACATATAGACAATACTTAAAATCAAAAGACACTAAGATCTATGAATGACACTTTCATCAAATGACATCTTCATGCCATGAAAATGACCACTAAAGAGACCATCCAAAAAAAAAAAATGATGGCCTCTTTTACGTAAATGACCATCATCTCAGCCATTTAAAAATTCTAATTGGGTATTTCAATATATCAAAGTCTTTTGGTAACTTTAAGTTATTTTAATAAAATGCTAAATGAAAGAGAAAAGTTTGACAATGTTTAACTTTCATGCCTGCAAAAAAAAAAAAAAAAAAGTGTTAAAAGGACAGTTTTTCCCTTGACACTGCTATTATTTTAACTACCCTCACTCCATGACAATGTTTGTTTTAAAAAGTGATGGTTAGAACTTTAATAAAACTTAAACATATGATGAATGTGAAAGTTGTCCATACTGCTTGTACTTACATATGTTCCATCCCTTAGACTGAACACTTTTCTCCTATAAATCTAACATACCTTAAAAAACTATATTTTATCATTACACACAAAAAAAAATCAACCTAACACCAATAAAAAAAAAAGCACACTAATTATTTATTTTTAAAACTTAATATAAAATAATGAAAATGAGAACATTGACTGACATTTGTTGATACTTCTTGATGAATGGACCGAATTATACGAAAGGTCTGTCTACAAAATTCTGAAGTAAAGGTGATAAATATAGCATCAATCAGCTAAGTAACAAATTATATATATATATATATATATATATATATATATATATATATATATATATATATATAAAATTTATTGCTTAAAAACTACCAAGATATCTAATTTACAATACTGTTTTTAATCATTCAATATTTTTGTCCTGTATATAAGTAAATATAAGCATTTCTTTTGCATATCCTTGCTTCTAGAAATATTTTAATTTCTTTTGCTATTCCTGATAGAATTTTCATACTAATTCAGTTTATCTTGTATCTTCATTTGTAATGATGAGAAGACTAGACAGAATTCATCACAAACAATGCTACCATGGATATCTTTTTTTTTTTTTCTCCTAAAAGAGGATGCCATTTTTCAAGGTCCTATTACACTTGAGGGATCAATTTCAGTCATAACAATATTTTTTAAATTTTTAACTGAACTAAAAATGGCAAATTTTTAAAACCCATGAAATAAAAATGAATTTAAAAAAAAAAAAAAAATCAGGAAAACAGAAGAAATAAATTTCCTGAGAGAGGGATAGAGAAAACAATTATCTTGATTTTCATTATAAAAAAAATAATTAACTTATTAAAAAAAATAAAAAAGAAGAATAACTTATGATTATAATGTCAGCAATTATGAGAGATATGATATCTTAAAGAAAAAAAAAATAACAAGAAAATCAAAATTCTCATTCTCACACACATACAGAAAGAAATTATACAATTTTTTTTTTTTTGGTTATTGAGGCAAACAAATTGATAGAAAAATAGCCTCAATATATATATATATATATATATATATATATATATATATATATATATATATATATATATATATATATATATATATATGTGTGTGTGTATATATATATATATATATATGTATATACACACACACACATACATATACACACACACACACACACACACGCACGCACATATATATTGTAATATCTAACAAGATGAAAATTTAAGGAAAATTGTTTTCTTGTATACAAAATTCCAGCTGTTCTTTGATGAGTTTTGATATTTAAAAACTGATATTAATCATTGTAATAAATTATAATACTGAGTCCATCCTTAAAGAAAACAAAAAGAAATATTCAAGGGTAAATGATGGTGAAAAAAAAAAAAAAAAGTTTTTTGGAATAAAAAATAATAGAAATGATTTGTAAAAAAACATAACAAATTTTTCTTTCAAGTTTAAAAAAAATATCTGATATTCAAAGTTAAAAAAATGTTGTAGAGGCTTTTAAAAAATGTTTAAAAATACAAGAACACAAAACAAAAAAAAACAAGTAAAAAGGAAACAAATAAATTTTAAAAAATAAAATAAAAATCAAAGATGAATTTGAAATAAAAGATTTTATCAGGGCGAAAAAAAAAGAAGACCTTTAATAGAATTTAAAAATAATTTTTGGAGAAAAAAAATTAAAATAGAACCAAACTGAGGCATAAATGAAATGGCAACTGTTCTTCATTATATATATATATATATATATATATATATATATATATATATATGTGTGTGTGTATGTCATTTTGTTTCATTTTAGAGTCAAGTTTAGACTGAATATCAGCAGAATAATTTTTTTTGTTATTCAATAAAATATTTCAATTCATCAGAAGAGTTTTTGGCAGGTTGGTGAAAGAGCATTAAAAAAAAATTAACTTGGCCTTTTCACCTAAATTTTGTGTCTATTCTTTTATTTCATAAAAGTTGTTTAAATACTAGAAAAAGAAAGTGTGTATGTATTTCTTTTTTCCTTTTTTTTCATCAAAATGAATTTTACTCATTCTGAGTTTATTGTCTTTGCAAATTTTTTTTTTTTTTTACCCCCCCCCCTACCCCGCTTCAAAACATTTTCTTTCTTGGTCTCTCGGAATATATTGCTCTCTCACATACAAGAACTAATATTTTCTTTTGTCTTGAGAGACAAAGGTGATGGGAAAAAAAAATACCTCAGTCTTTTGTTTAATAAGATATATACACACATACATACAAACAAACATATATATATATATATATATTATATATATACACACACACACACACACACACACAGTGTCTGGAGGCAGAAGAAAAAAAATCAAATGATCTGTTTTTGTTAGGGTGGTGGCATCTTGAAAACTTTAACCAACTTAATGAGTGCATATATATATATATATATATATATATATATATATATATCACACATAAATATACAAGTTGATTTGAAATGTAGAGTTTCTTGCTCTCCTTTCGTAGTCCTTTTCTCCCCCATTCTTGCAGAAGGACTAAAAGAGAACGAGGGTGGAACAGATGAGGTCATAAAATTATACATACATAGGAATGTACCTATGTATGCATGTATGTCAGTAAATAGGTAGAAATCTATCATGAGCCCATAGTGATTTACGGAAGGTGGTAGTAGACGGGGTTAACCTGGAACAAAGGGACAAATGCATTTTTTTTTTGTTTGGAGGTCAATGTTAGCATAACAGCAGTGTACACATCTCATCTTTAAATATGTATTTTTTCTTTTTTTGAATAGTTTATCACCTTGAGAAGATTTGCTAACTATTGAGTTAAAAAAAATCTTTAGTAGCAATTTGATTATATATATATATTATATATATATATATATATATATATAGTGTGTGTGTCTTCTCTGGGGGAACAGAGAGAGAGAGAGGAAAAAAACCCAAAAACTAGCCTTACACCCTCCTCCAAATTGACATCAATATTTTAGAAAGAGCTTTTATGAATCGAAATTATTCCTTTGTAATCTTGCTACAGCTTTCTTGCAAATATGGATATTTTAGATGAAACATTAAGATTCAGCCCCCCCTTCAGGTTCATCATTATCGTTTGCTAAGACAAATATCCTTTGGAATCCTCACCATATCACAACGGTAGTTAACTGAAAATTCCTTTACAGGGATCTCAGCATCTAAACCAAGTGAATCTTCCTACTCAGGCCATTTGATAAATGGCCAACAAACTAATAAATATCTGACTGTAAGGAATAGACGTTCCATTGAATTGTACAGTATGATCTACAGGAGAGAGAGAGAGAGAGAGAGAGAGAAATAAATACCCTAATATTTAAACTTAAAGCAATTAAAGTGCTTCTTTATCGAAATTTAAAGTGGTAACGAAATAAAAAAATAATAATGGTTTGAATATTAATCCCTGAACCATAATTATGTGTATTCTCAGAAGCAGGTATCATTTTTTTAAAAATAGGGACACTATTATTTACACTATTTATATTCGGACTATTGTCCTCATCTTTGTGACTCTTGTCACACTGTTTTGGCCATTGTACTCTCCAGCATTTCTCAGGTGTATATCGGTTTGGGTAACCTACAGAGAATTCCAAAACATTGTGATAACAACAGCAAAGATGAGGACAATAGTCTGAATATAAATAGTGTAAATAATGATAACTCCACATCCCAGAAATTCAGGATACTACTATTTCATTTAATTTTCAATGTCCAATATTAGGGCTGATATCTTTGTAAATGGATTTTAAATTCCATTCTTGTTAATTGTATACATTATAAATAAAAATAAATCCTATTTTTAGTAGTAAGAATTAATTAATTTTTTGTCTTCCTCTTAGATTCCCTTAGAATGTATCATTTCTTCTAATCATCCAAGGCAGCAGTGAAGATCCTTAAAGTTTTCTTAGCTGCTAAGCCGAAACCGTTTCAACAATGGACTCCTTGATGATCTCCCCGAAATTCTGGCTCCCCGACTCACTAGGCTGGAAATGCGAGGAGTCTTTGTTTGATTTAAAGTCCGAACAAGTGTCATCCTGAAAAGCAGAACAACAACTTTCCTGTTCAGAAAACACCTGCAGATCCTCAGCAGCAGCTGATGGTATGGATGGTGCACTGCTTCCAGACGAGGTGATGAGATCTGATTCTGTGGTATTTGATGGGAAAAAAGAAGAAATGAGTGACTGATCGGAAGTTGACATTGCAGATGATGTTGCGGTATGAGAGTCATCCATGCTGTAATTGCTATAGGCAGACTCTTGTTGGTTGTGCATATCCCCTATTTTCGTAGTATCCGTTCCCTGATGGGGGTTGAAATCTAATTGATGGTTATTATTACTGTTGCCATTGTTGTAGCTGTTCATGTGGGATGAGATAGCTGGACAGTTTGTAGCCAGCTGGTCAGTTGTTGTGTCAGTCAGTGATGTGTAGATTGAAATTGGTTCATCAAAGAAGCTCGATTGGTGGATGGAACGCGACTGGTTTTCAGACCAGTTGCTGGTTGAATGGCTTGAGGGTTGTGTAGATTGGCTTGCAAATGTGTTATGGCTGTTGGATTGGGTACCAAACAGAGTGGGACCATTTGATTGGTTACCAAATGGATTGGTACCATTTGATTGGCTGCCAAACAGACTTGGGCCATTTGACTGGCTGCTGAATGGATTGGAGCCATTTGACTGACTGCCAAACGGATCCGGACCATTTGATTGATTGCCAAATGTACTTTGGCTGCTGAATGTGTTATGGTCACTGGACTGGGTATTGAATGTATTGTGGTTGTTGGACTGACCATTGAAAGCATTATGACTGTTTGAGTGACTTTCAAATGCATTATGGCCATTGGGCTGGCCATTAAATGTACTATGACCACTGGATTGACTATGAAATGTGTTATGACTGTTGGATTGGGTGTTGAATGTGTTTTGACTATCAAATGCACTATGACCGTTGGACTGAGCAAATGCATGGTGGCCATTAGACCGACCATTGAATCCACTATGAGTGTTAGTTTGGCCATCAAATGCATTGTTGCCATTGGATTGGCCATCAAATCTGTTATGCCCATTGGGTTGACTACTAAACGTGTTATGACCATTATCCAATCGGTTCATTAAGTGAGAGACTGGCTCCAATTTGTACACAGTTGAGGGGGTTGAGGAAGATGAATTTAAGTCCATGTATTTTTGGGCAAGTCCATTAGGAAGGTTGTTGTTGTTGTTGGATGAAACAAAAGATGAAGTTTTGTTGTTGTTGTTGTTGCTTATGTGATTATTATTGTTGTTATTGTTATGCTGCTGCATCTGTGATGTCTGACAGTGAGTAATATCACCTCCAACCGACGAAGATCCACTGGCACAATACTCTTGGTTGGTCTCCTCATCAAAGGAGGACAAACTCTGGTATGACTTTTGGTAGTCGTTGTCATCAAAGTTTGCACTGCTCTCGCTCGAGCACTCGCTCGTCTCTGAGTAGGAGCTCTCCTCCTGCTTGTAGCCATACAGGGACGTGTTCTCTGCATTGTACATCTCGTCATCACTGTCATTGAACAGTAAGACACGGGGCAGGGCCTCAACATGTCCATTAGGCTGCAAGCCCTCCATGTGGCCAAACTGCTGCACCGCATTCTGCTGCTCTGCTTCCATCGATGCATACTGTGCCTCTTGCATCATTACCTGGCACACTTCAGAGTTCTGGCAGTCCCGGCAACTGCCTCGTTCATTACTGTTATAATCTGTCAAGTCAATACTGCTATCTTTACTGTTTTTAGTCTCTTCTTTATTTTTGTCTTCGCTATCATGTTCTTTACTGGTTGCAGACAAATCAGAAATAGAAAGTTGCTTGTTGCTGCCATTCCCAAATGGCTGACACTCTTTCTCCTTGTTTTCTAATTCTATCCGCATAAGTGTGTGAATAAAGTGAGTCCGAACACGAATGGGATTGAATTCTATGCGTCCGGCAACATTTCCACAGCCATCTTTACTGCAACCACAGGGGAATGATAAGCGATCCACCTGGCATTTTATCCCAGCTACACTGCAAGAACAGCTCTCTGGGTCACAGAACACTTTACATTGACAACCGCAGATCTCACGAGATTGACGGATCTGACGGCAATCGTCTCTTTCTTGACTGTTGATCTTGCGGATGCCAGCTGCTCGTAGCATCAGTCGGCGCTGACGGATGGGGACTGGTTGCAGAAAGAAGTACTCATCAACTTCAAAATCACTCTCGGAGTCAGACTCAGAGTCAGTGTCCTCGTCAACTGATCGGAGGAACGCTGCACGGCCTGAGGGAATCATTTTACTACTTTGTTGCTGTTCCTTAAGGATAAGTTTGTGAATGCGTTTCTGCTCCCGAGCATAGGCAGGCACAGTGAAGTCTTCCACGTAAGAATGGCTTCCAGTCATTCCTGAATAAAAAAAAATAAAATATTAAAAAATTTTTTTTGTTAAAATGAAACATTTAATTTTTGATTAAAAGAAATAAATAAACAAAAATAAACAGCCATGTTTTACTCTGCTGATTATTTTGAAACACATTTTACAAAATTTCTTGAAAATATTTTTGTCCAAAATGAGTAAGAAATAATTTTTTTAAAAAAAATTTAAAAAGGTTAAAGCAGTTATTCTCAAAGTAGGCAGTACCATGTCCCAGGAGTCAGTAGAAAGATTCAAATGAAGTGGGCAGCAGTGGCCTATCTGAACCATAACATACACCACAGACATTGTACCCAAAGTGTATCCTGCCTTTACTTTACAGTGTATCTCATTTATATAACTGTTATATTCGGTGCTAATAGGAATATATACTTGACAAAGACAGTGGATAAATAAGTAAAGGTTTATTGTAAAAACCAGTACAATAAGAAATAAGGTATAGTTATGCGCATGGTCGTTGCAAGTCAATCCAGTAGTGGGTGCTACTATTGGAAGGTTGGTAGTTCTCGCGTAAGTCTGATTCGTACTCAACGGATCCTAGCTGGACTCCCATAGTCCGTTGCCTTATGGATACTTATAGGTAGTTACTACCTATAGTATAGTTACTCATGGGGGTGACAGGTTATTCCATTACATCAATAACAATTATTATCAGATTCATAGATACTCATTGGACATGCAATACTAGTACCAAGAAAACCCTAATCAAAAGTTGACTATGCACTGGGAGTGTTACACAATGGCATTAGTGTTGTGTTTTGGTATGCAAGGGGGTGGTAAATCCAAAAAGATTGGGTTAAAGTGTCTTTAGACGATCGTATTGTACCCAGCATGGAGTGGCCTATTTTACAATTGTCCATTAGCCTAATAATCAACTCCCTTTTTAAATGCTAATGAGTTTTTGTATATATTCATCAAGAAAACTGAATGTATTTGTGTTAAGAGTGAACTTTTCAGAACAAGCAACTAAAATTAGAAATAGGATTGTCCAATCAAATGTCAGAAATCACACTGAACAATGATGTGTAATCTTAGCAAGCTTTCAACAGAAAGGCTTCATAGATCAGTTTCACATTTTTGCCATTGATAATTCAAGTATCCTTCTGAAAATCGAGACAATACATTATAGCATATCAGCCATGTGCAATTCTCTCAAAAGGCAATAGAGCTTCAATGGACATAATATTTACTGATATGACATCCATGTTTGGTTGATTTTGTTTAGCAACATATCAACCTTTATTGGTTATTTAATGCTGAAATCTAAATATTTTGAACGCAATTTTATGCCTTCAATTTGAATTTTTGAAGAGCCTGTGAATATATTATTAGATGCAAATTCATATGTAACAGGCCAAGCCAGTTTCAATATTTCTAACACATTGAAACCTGAACCTAGTTGACTTCATAGAACTTCTGAGTAGCACCTCTTCCCCAACGAACACATTGGTATAAAAAGGTTTTCTGTTGTCTTTTCATATATATAACATTAGATTTGAACAAAAAGTTAGTACCATCAGATATAATGTAAAATTCTTACATTTTCACACTTTTTTTTTTACATTCTGTAATACTGAGATGGTGGATATGTGAGTAGTATAAGGGATACTAGTGCTTTGAGTGGAATTGGTACACAAAGTTCAGATTCTGTGCTAGTCTCTTGCATTCACTTTCAGGCTAATAATCCTTGAGAAAGGCTTAAATCTATCTCTTCTTCCCACAGCTAAACAGTTGGGTTGAACAGTCAAAGTAGTCTTTTTATAGACTCAGGTGGTAACCAGTTTTAGAGAATGAAAAATGAATTCCAAACCTTGGAGAAGGCGGTGGGAAACCACTCTGCTATCTTTCTTAGGGATGCATGACAATTCAAAAAAGAAGCTGTGGAGAGTCATGATTGCCTACGTCCAGAAGGGAGATGGCATTTTAATTATTAAATACTGATATCAGTTAATATCACTCAAAGGATTTTGACTTCAGTTTTTTTCTTCTATTGTTAACACATTTTAAATATATATATATATATATATATATATATATATATATATATATATATATATATATATATATATGTATATATATTATCCAAAATTAGACTTTTGCCATTTTATATCTTAAGGTTTATCACACTGCCTTCTGCTCATGTGTGCTTATAGTTGGTATTATTTTGGTCAAGTCATCGAAGTTTGAGCTTCATCATGACAGTTTTCTTGCTGCTGTTACAGTATAAACATGGCCGCTCTGTTAAAGAACAGTGATCCAATTTCTCTGGCTGCAAGTTATGTCAGGCACTGAAATACATCAGAAGCATGTGACAAACAAAGAAGGAGCAGGATGCCCGTCAACCTCCATCACTGATGAGAAGATTCAGCAAGCTTGAGAGATGATAATGACAAACTGGCATATTGCTATTGATGAAGTAGCATGTTCTCTGCAGATTTGGAACACTGCTCTTTGTTCTTCCTTGGTGCACACTGCAAGTGGAGCAGCCATGTTTACACTGTAACAGCTGCAAGAAGACTGGTGCAATCAAGCTCAAACTTTGATCATGTGATCACAATAGTGCCAACTATAAGCAGACATCAGCAGAAGGCAGTGTGACAAACTTAAAGATATGTTATGGCAAAAGTGCAAGTTTTTTTTTACTTACCCTTGTAATATGGAATTAATTTCCTGTGTCACACAAGATAATGTGAGGTTAGTTCAATTAGTAGTTTTGCAACAATTTTGTTTTAACTTTCAACAGTAAATAGAGAAGATGAGTAGGCACTATTTGGCAAATAAATACAGTCTTCTAATATCTGAATGTTATACCTGAGGAAGTTCAAAAATGCATTCACTGAAATTTGGTAAAAGAATGAAAAAGTAAAAAAAAAAAAACCCTTTTGGTTTAATTTTTCAACATGCATTTCTATCATTTATTTTCATTTCCACACTTTCTCTTTCACTCTTAAAAAAAAATTAAAGAAAAAAAAAATTTTTTTTTTTGTCTTTTGTACACTTTGGCTTTCAAAGTTCTGATTCTGTGATCCTTAAATTTAATTTCATAGATTAAGGACAGAGAAATAAGAATAGATTGAAAAAAATATTGTGTAGAAGATACAAAATTCCCAAAACATCAGGCACTTTAAATTTTCTTTAAAAAATGCTTAAGAAAAATATTTTCAAGTCTAAAAGAAGATTTGAATAATTCTTGAATTTATTGAAACTGTAGTGAATGTAATGTTTTCAGATTTTCATCCAATTAGAAAAGTAACTTTTTAACCAAGGCATTAAATTTGTCTATTGAAATGGATATTTCACTGGTTAAATTATTATTAAGTGTACTTTTATTCTTTAAATGTAAAGAGTTCATGGATTCTTCACAGATGAGAATAAATTGTATGCAATTGGAATTCATTAATTCTAAATTCTAGAAAAGTTAATTTATGAAAAAGACTAAATGCAATTTTATAGAGTTCATATTTGATAAAAATTTGCACACAAAAAATGCATTTACTAATAAAGTGAAAGCAAAAGAAAAATACATATACATTATATATATATATATATATATATCATACTCACTGGCCATTTATGTATACTCTTCTAAACCAATCAACTTTAACAATGATTTAAAATCACAAGGAAAATTCTCAACTGGAGACAAGACAAGAGACAAAGTCACTTACCAAGCGTAGAGCCTCCTTCACTGGGAACACATGTGAACCCCTGAGTACGGGGGAAATAGAACACAGTAACTTTATCAAAATTCACAGATTTCTTTATTTTCTTTGGTCTTGGTTCTTCTGTAAGAAGAGAACAAAAAATTTTTAATGGGGGTGATGTCATTTCAAATCATCATTTATAAAAGACAATTCTATTTGTTTTAATAAAATAAAGCCATTATACAGTTGCACTTGGCAAAGTGACTACAATTGTTGAGTTTGTAGGCGTTTGTTTATTTTAATGGGTCAATTTCAGCATAATGGGTTTGGGGAGCATGTGTGTTGTCACTCACACGTACTGCTTTCTATTTTTGTTATGTCATGAAAATTAGGGGATAAAAAACAAGAAGTCATTTTTAAATAAGGGCATTTAGATTAATACAAAGTTAGTAAGTGGGATTTTCTAAGGAAAAACCCCTGCTAAAGAAATTAATATGATCTGTATTCTGTGCTGTACTGTTTGGTTTGTGGTTAATGAAACAATTTGATTCTAATGTCAGCAGACAATGAAGGTCATGACAGTATATGCTAGACTTTTAAAGAAGGCATGTATTTGTAAAATCTGCAATAACCACTTCATCAATATTTCTATTGAAATATATAACCAGTGAAAAAGTGTTAATCCTTTCTAAAAGAAAAGTGTGTATTCTATTGTACTGCTTGAGAATCAAGATAAAGCTTGTCCATCTCTACATCTTGAAAGCCTAATTAACAATTCTTTGGGAAATTTTTATTTTTGCATTGGTTGACTGTAGTAAAATAGGAAAGAATTTAGTCTTGCTAATTCTGGAAAGATACTCTTGAATGTGGAAACAAATAATGCATCAAGTTATATCGATATGACAGTCGGAGCCTCAAATCTTAATTGGGCAGGTGAATTTCTTTGAGACTAGTTTATCCTGTAGAAACGTGTATTTAATTGTATTGCTTGAGAATTGAGATAAGGCATTTATATAATAACATTGTTCAAGTGATGAGTTGGATTCAGACATAAGGTAAGTCTTTTAAGATCTGCTATCAAACAGTTCATTTACTTGACTGATATTTCTATTTAAACTTAGAGCTATGATTCATATTGATAAATTTATCTGACAGTTACATTACTGTTGCTGTCAACAAAAGAGGATCTTCACAAAAGTGATGTCATTGTTTTCCATCAGGCAAAGAAGCTTTCAACTGATGTCCTCTCTTAAATACTGAACATGTTTCCTCATTCAAAGTTACCATTTGTTAATGACTGCCATACATGGGATTGCCAACTGCACATTCTAAAGAAACACTATATTTTATACATGTGCAGAAACAAAAAAATGTAGTTTAAAGTAATTGGTATATTCCACTGAAATAGAGAGAACCATTAAAAAGCAGTCAAGTTTGTTATTGTTTTCATATTTATAATATCCACAAAACTGTGATTTGAAATAATGGCAAAATGCACAATCAGTCAGTTATATGCCATGCGTTATACACCCTTAGGTGATCATGTGTCTTGATACATGACTGATGAGGCAGATTTTTTTCCTGCAGTAGGTTGCCATTTCTTTCTGTGGTAGACCAGTTGCCATCCAAGGCTATAGAACCCAGCCTGTCCTGCTATTCACCTATTAGGGTTGAGAAGAGGATTCATACCTTTCCCAAGGCAGTAATGGATTCGACTGGAAATCGAACTTGGCTCTCCGATTCCTCAATCGCTATCCATTACTCCACCTTGCCTCCTCCTCCAAAAAAAAAAAAAAAAAAAAAAAAAAAGAAAAAAAAAAGTACAATACAAGACATATTACAAAATTTATTTCTTTAAATAAATTCATATTAATTTTGATTGCAACATTGAAGAATACTAAAAGAATAAAGAAAAAGTGAGAGAAAAGGGGCTTCACTCCCACCACCACCACCAAAGAAAAAAAAAAAAGGGAATTGAAACAGTACAGACTGCACTGGTACCAACTAACTGGCAGTGGCATGTTGTAAAACAAATAGGAAGCAACCAAAAACCATTAAAATCAATAAAGGATTATCTTTGATTCTTTAATGAAGAACTCCACAAAATAATTTGGTTTGCAAGTTGAGAACAACTAGATCACTGGCTGGAGTTTGATTCCACACAATGTAAGAACAAAAAGAGGGGTGTGGTTGTGGTCTTTGGAGAAAGTAGATTGTGATTCCCATTTTGGTGAAACTACAGAAAGAAAAAAAAAAAAAGATACGAAATAACAAAAAGCAGGCAGACAGAGGAAAAAGCTAGAAAACGCAAAAAAAAAAAACAAAAAAAAAAAAAAAAAAAAAAACAGACGAGATTATTTGGATGGGAATGCTGAGAAGTAAGAAAAGTAAAATAGTCTTCCAAAGAGAAAACAGAATCATTAAAAAAAAAAAAAGATATGAAATCAGTAGTAAATAAAAAATAAAAATTCTAAACAAATCTGAATTTGAAAATAAAGAAAGAAAAAAAGGAAGGATAAAGAGAGAGAGAGAGAGAAAAAAAGAAATTGAGAGGGCAAAGTAAAAAATATTCAAGATCTAAAACTTAAGAAAAAAAGTTTGCAAGAGAAAAATAGTTATATAACCAACTCGATTTTTAATAATATAACTTATATTAATTTTAATAATATAACTTTCCCCATTGTGAATTCATTCATGTGCATGAAGATTTAGAGAACGAAGTGAATGTATCTGTTGTTGAGGAAAGAAGAGAGTAACTGTATCGCGTCGGCTCGGCTGATAAGCACTTCATCATAGTCAGTCAGAGTGGGAAAAGAAGCCAAGTCTATTTCTGTACATTTTCATCTGCACAGAGAGAGAGAGAGAGAGTGAAAGCGCGGCTTGGAGAAGCAAAGGCGAAGTAAGAGGAGAAGCAAAGAGCAGAGAGGAGAAAAAAGCCGTCGCAGCCATTCATTTACAATACATTGTGCCGCTTTGATTGTGTCCTAATCAATGATACACAGGGGAGACAACCACAATTACCTGGCTACAGGACTGTAGTTATTTCCCTTAGTCAACAAGTGGCTGACTGTTTAATTAAACATGTGAATTGATTAATGTCGTTTACGTCGAAAGCAGCAATGGACAAAGATTGGTTACGATTTGGTCAAAACCATTGTCTGCGAGGTTGTGTATAAAACTTGGAAAAAGGAAGACGAAAAAAAAGAAAAGAAGTTTTGGTTGAGGATGAAGTCAGCTAAAGAAGTTTTTGTATAACATTTTCTTGAAACCACATTCCAGCCAACAAAATTTGGGTTGTGTCACACCTCTTTGGTACTAAGCATTTTTTGTAACAAAAACATATTTTGAAAATATCAAACACATAATTGATTTTGAGCAAACGGTGATTAAAACAATGTGTAAAGTTTAATACCAGGTGCCAGGTAAATGAGGATCATTGACTACAGGGTGGACCAAAAGTAAGCATACAGATGTTTAATTATTTTATTTATATACCGATGTGACTTTTTATGTTTTACAGGTATTGTGAATAATGGCAAATAATTTAAGTCAAGAACAAAGAAAGTGGATTCTAAAACAGTATTGGCAGTTTGAAAATGCTGAGAAGGTGCGTAAAGCGTGGGGAGAAGTATTCAACATTGTCCCACCAACACTTATTGACATTGATATGGATTGGAATTTGTGTTGTACTGTGTGTGTCACAATGTTCTGGAGAGTTTTGAGGAATGTCGCAAGGTTGAAGGAGGACATTTCGAGCACTTATGAGATTAAACAGTGTTAAACAAATGTAATTGTAATAAATAAATGTAAAATGTAATACAATGTAAAAAAAAAAAAAAATGTAAAGTGTATATCCACTTTTGGCCCACCCTATATAATCAATATACTTGCAAAATCATTTTAAATGGTGTGTATATGGATATAATCCTAAATGATGGCTCAGAAATTAAGTTGGTTTTGTGGATAAACCAGAGTCCTCGCCCACTGGACAGTCAAAGAATTTTACACAATGGTTTGTTTTTTTTTAAACAATGGTTTAATTTTTTTCAATTGTAATTATATATCAATTTTCTTAGACAAGTGTATCTCATCTTGGTTTTTATTATCACAATGATTCGGCTGTTGTATGCCCAGCCTTTCATTCAATTCATGGAGTGATGAGCAGGCAAGAGACACTTCTCATTTTGCTGAAAATCTCATCTTTGTTCATTCTTCCAATTTGTCTTTGCAATGTCATTTGTCTCTTTCACTGAACCAAAGTATATTTGACATTCTGTGTTACCTGACCCATGAGAATGAACTAATGTTCTGTAATGTTGGTCCCCAATTTTCATGTCAGGAAACAACAGGTTAGTGAGGATTGAGGCAAACTTTTGTTTGCAGGCAACAAAAAGATATTCTTGTTTGCTCTATATAAACTTACAAACAGGAATGATGTTTGTTCATGAAAATTCAACAATATCACTGTGACTGATATAAGACAAAAAAATTCAGTGTTGTGCAAATCAGACAAGAGATAGTTTATTTTGTAAGGAGGTTGATTTTAAAGAAAAAGAATTTTTAAATGAATTCTTTCCTGTTTACTTTTTTCCATTCATGATATATAAAATACCAAGAAGAAAAATTTTAAACACACCATATCAAAAAGAATTTCCATATCAATAATAAAGTGAAAATCTGCAGATCAAAATCTGCCTTAAGACAATGAAATCTTCAAGTGGGCCTCAAAAGAATTGGTTTTAGCAAAAGCTAAGAACAAGATCTTGGAAATATTTTGCTAGTGTTGGTTTTGAAAAGGCTTTTGTTTTACTCAAGTGATTGTTTATCATCTGGCTAATTTTCTACACTGATAAAGACAAAAGATAGCAAAATCATTGTTTGATCACTTGGTCTTGTTCCAACAAACAGATCCATTAGAATTCAAATGGAGAGAATCAGTGGAAATTCTTGTAGCATAATCGCCATTTGGCATTTTGCATGTAAAAAAACAAAAAAAACAAAAAAAAACTGCAATTATTGCTCCACTGCAAGTTTTAAGGAAGCTTTCAAACATTTTCATTACAAAAGCCAAGTCTTCACTTTTGTCTACAAGGGAATGGGGAGAGCTGTTACCAACTCATTGGCTTTAAGTTTGTAAACTGTTGATAGGTTCAGCAAAGTGCTGCTGATATTCAAAGGTGCCCAGATTTGCACAAGTGTTTGGTAAGTGTACAATTTTAATGACAGCATACTGATTACAATGCAAGTTGTGAGCATCTTGCAGTCTGTCTGGTTCTATTAGACTAAAAGAGAAATGAAAAAAAAAAAGAAAAAAAAAGGAATACAAAAGAAGGAATGCAACAAAATCCTGATAAAAATTAAATTGAAAGAGTAAAAAATGGCGGGGGTGGTGGTGGTGATGACATAGTTCAATGTCACAAAAGATATACAACAGAAAGGGAAAAGGGTAGGGGACAGTCACAACAGAGAGATAACAGAAATAGGGAGTTAGAATCACAACAGAATGGAAATGGTGGGGTGAGAGTTACAGCATACAAACTGAAACGTGGTGGTGGGGGAGTTTAGCAAATAAAGTCAACAAATGGGGTCAGTCGGCATTACTGTTTACAACCAATAATGATAAAAAGGGGGTGCAAATAAGCAACAAGAGAAAGTAGTACTAATTGGCTGACAACAGTGGCATAACTAATTTTAAACAAATTAACTGTAAGGTGCAGTCTGGGATAATTTAAATAATTAGTACAGAGGATAAAACCTACAGAAATCGTCTCAATCTGTCTGAATCAGGAACAAAGGTAAAAAAAAGTAGGTTTGTATGAGGAGTGGGAGGGAAACGATTTACTCTACTTGGCACTTATTAACACAAAAGTCAGGTGTCATCGGCCAGATAAAATTATGACCAAATGTTATAATACATTCATTTTTTGTAAAGAGAATTGAAGGTAATTGTAACCTCTGCCATAGTTACATTTATGGATAACTATACTATTTTACAATTTTCTTACAACATCTATTTCAGTACAAGAAATAGAAATTTCAGTATCTTTTACAGATGACAGTATTTGTTAAAATTCGCAGAAACAATGGCAAAGGAGCAGAGGGCAATTTTTAAAGATTACAAGCAACTCTTTAAAAATTACATTTTGATCCTCCTTTTGGGACCTTAGGATTGACTGGTGATATATCAGGTCACACTACCAGTGATACTGGTACCATGTAACCCAATATTACCTGCTGCATGGTTGGGTTATTGCCAACTAAACTGGTTCTCCCAGTAGGCCTTTCTGGTGAGGAGATTGGCTAGACATCAAACAGGATTAAAAAATAAGAAGAGAGTCAACAACCATATAGCACAATGGGATCCATAGCTATGGATGCAACCAGTGGGGTGATGGTGCAGTGTTGCTAAGTGGAAGGCTTGCAAGACTGAAGTCAATAGTCATGGTGGAGGGTTCCTACAATGGTATTCATAGGCATGTGTCTGTGACCAAAGCAAGCCTTTAAGTTGGAGGACATCGGCTATGGATCATCCTGGAGATGGGTGGGCTCCACTGGATCTACTTGTCAAAGACATGCTACACATGTATAAATACCTATCTGGGTTTCAACCCAAATATATGGAGGAAATTGGTCACATGCCCATTAATGGAACTGACAATGATGCGATCCTCAATTTTACTGCATGAATTAAATTTACAGTTAGCCACAACAAAAGAGAAAGGGGGGAGCTCTTCTGAAAAGGCAGTTATGTCTGAAAGGATATGCTGTTCAATAAAATTGTTTGAACAGAAAGAAAATGTGATCGTTACCCATTTTTAATGACTTGGACCCATATTTTTTTTTTTTTAAATTTTAAGTAATATATTTGAAATCTTAATATTCTCAAATATATAACATTATTGCACACAACTGGTTAAAATATTTTTTCAAATTGAGTATAATTTTTTAGAAGCCTTATTTAAAGCATTTGGAAAAAAAATGATTCTAAAGTGTTCACATTATCCTGGGTTAACTTCCACTTTATACAAATTACTAAAAAACAGCTAATATCTACAAATACAAGTAAAGTAATCATATTTTTGAAAGAAACAAGTAGATAAAAAAACCCAAAAAAAACACACATAACAGAAGATGCATACAGGGAAGAGAAAATTCTTTCAAGCAATAACCAGAGAATAAAACAATAAAACAAGGACCTCTGTAGCTGTTCATTTAATGAAAATTCAAGCCAGAAGTTTCAAAAATGAATTCCTCTTAATAAATTAAGATTTATTGCATTGCAACATTTTTTCTCCTCATAAGAATGACTATGTTTTCTGTTGGATAAGTTGCACATATAAATTACAAAATACTGCAAATCTTACAGTGCATCCAAAATAAAATCATTTATACTTTTGTATTGTTACAATGTTTTTCACAGAAAGACGAGTGGATAGTGAAATAATATATTAAAAAAAAATTTCACTGATCTAAGAAAGGAAATTGAGTGTAAATTCTTACTAACTTTTTCCAAAAAATTGTTTTTTTTTAAAAACGGTGTTTTATTGATTTATTTTTATGGTTTATCAACCCTTTGTGGGTTATTTATATCTGAAACACATTGTAATAATTTTTTTGTGAGTGAATAATACATTATCAATTTTTTATAAAAATTTTTTTAAAGATATATGCTCTACTATTTAATCCATAGCTAGGGAAGGAGATGGATTCATACCTTTCCCAAGGATATCTATACATAAGTGAATGTAACAAACCCAAGTGAAATTCAAACCTGGCAGTTTGAATCAAAGTGAATAGCTAAAATGAGTGATAGTAAAAAGAAGTCCTTTCAACTGTTTTACACACAAACCTTATTCACAAAGTTAACGTCTAGTGTAATTGGAAACTAAACATGAGATGTAACTGAATTAATCACCAATAAGTTATCATTAATAATATTGCATTTTACTTCTTGTCAATGGAAACAGGGCAAGCAATAACAGAGAATTATTATAAAGATAAAATGAGAAATCCCTGGACATGGACAGCAGAATGAGAACACAATCTAAACATGTAGATTGAAGAAAAAAAGTTCAGTTCAAAATTCCCTGAAGGTTACCTGGATTAACAGACACCTGAAGAAGATTGGAGAGTATAAAAGTCAAAATGTTGTGATAATAACAAGATGAGGATTTCAAGCCTGGATGTAAATATTACAATTTGCATTGTTTGTATTTTAATCTCAGAAAACAGCAGATACATTTTGTATACAAAAAGGGAACAAAATCATTTTAATTGAATATATATATATATATATATATATGTGTGTCCCCCACCCAAAAATAATTAGGTAGCATCCGTAATAGTGTTTTTCCCCCTATATTCACTAACATACAGTAAACACTTGTGTCTTAGTGGCTTTATTGCCTTGCTTGGTGTGATTTATATATATGTATCTATAGGAAAAGTGTGACTCATAGTTTCAGTAAGTTGTAATCCTATTATTAGTTATTTTTTTTGTTTTTCTTTATTTTTAATCACTTTGATAGTCTTGATAATATTGTGGGTTAACACAAACTATGGTGCCTTTCTTGATGAATTTCATCTTAACTTCAAGAAACTGATTAGGGATCGGTATAAAAATAAGAAGACATAATATGTCTATATAATTCAATGAGATTATACACACACACACACACAAACAAACATACATAGTATAGTGGCTGTTGACTGACATAGCAAGTATGACCATCACTGACATGTCCAGTCCATCCGTTAAACTTCACCCCCCAGCACAGCACTGCATTCATTGGTTGTATGAATGACAGTGGTTCATAAAGCCAGTCATTGATCTGCATTTCTTGTTACATATATGGCATATCAAATCATCTCCGGGTGGTGGAAGGCACATTGGAAGTGATGATGATCAATCATCACTTCCAATGTGCCTTTTTATATGCCTTGTCAGGCCAGACCTGAACTTGCACACCTTAGTGCAGGTTGAGCATTCAAAGTATGCCATTATGAAATCATCATATGCAATAGACTGTTGGTGTTGGTGTGATTTTTGGTGACTGAGCAGACCTGCTCTGGACAGACATATCTGATTGTATTGGGCACATGGTCAGGTTGGCTTCTCGTGGCAATTCACGGATCGCTTCCAAACCCCTCTCTTCAGTTCTGCATATTTTTGCAGTGCCTCATGGAAGATCTTAACACCATCAGCATTACCAGCTCTCCAAGAAACCCATTCTTCAGCTAGAGTCTCCTAGTTATCCAGACCAATATTGCACTTGTATACTGACTCTTTAAGGCAATCTTTGTAACAAAGTTTTGGTCTGTGCTGCGTTCTTTTTTTCCATTTCTAATTCTCCATACATTAATTGTTTTGGAATCTTGTTATCTGCCATACGAATATCATGTCCTGTCCATCGCAAGCTGTAATTGTGTATAATTGCTTCCACAGAGAGTGAATTGGTCCTTTGTAGAACAACAGTATCAGGGGTGTGAGACATTCAGTGGATTTCAAGCACAGACCGAAGGCATTGTTGATGAAAACATTCCAGTATCTTCAGATGTCTGCGATAGTCTACCTATGTCTCACATGAATATAGCAGGGATGACATAATGCAGGCATTATAAATTTTAACTTTTGCCTGCTTTTTATGCCCTTTTGAGATATGGTTGAGTGCTGCAAATCAGAGGCCTTCTTAATCTGTAACGCTATCTCATCATCAATGGAACAGTGGCGATTGAGGGTGCTACTAAGATACACAAATTTGTGTACTATCCCAGGTCGATTACCATGAGCATAAATTGATGGCTCTATATACTGAATTCCTCTGGCAGGTTGATACATCACCACTGTCTTGTCAAGGTTGAAGGACAGTCCAAAAGCCTTCATGACCCCTGATAGTCGATCCATGTGCGTGCTGAATTGTGTGTGCGACCAGGTCACAGTCATCGGCAGAGAAGGTTGCGCAGTAAACTAAAAAAGATTTTTGTCTTTGCTGCAAACCTACGTATGTTGAAAGGTTTGCCAGTTGACCTCTTATCTTATCATAATACCGTCATGGCAGTCCCCGAACGCATCAAGCAGTACAATTGAAAAGTACATAGAAAACATTGAAGGAGCCCAAATATCCCCCTGCTTAACTCCATTTGCAGCCCTTGCCAAAAGATGGGGCCATACAACCTTTGAAGTACAGGCTTTTTGAGAAGATTTTCCATACATTGAAGGCTTCCTCAGATCTAAATTATTTGAGTCCAATTGTGTCCCATGAAAATGTGTTTCTTCCATCAACTATTTTCCAAAGAGCAGCAGATCTTAACATCCATGATGACAAATATTTATAAAGACCAATTGTTGTCCTGGTTTTTTCCTGGTTGTCTAGGAGAATCAATCTTGGTCTCTCTGTGTTGCCAATCTGTGGCTCAAAGGTTGTCAACCCCAACAACTCTTGGTTTATCATCAAGACTAAGGCTGTCAAGTTCTACATCTACTTGGTAATCCTCTATTTCCACATTTGCTGCATTCTGTATTCCATATCTTGGCCATGCCATCCATGTTGTGAGGCATCCCTCTGTTGACCATCATTTTTTCATGCATAGATTGAATTAGCACGTTGAGCTTCTGCTTTTGTTAGCTTGACCATCATTTTACTTTACAAGGCCTTTTTTCTTTAACATGCCTTTTGTAACATTGAAAATTGTATCTGATTCTTTCTTGCAATGATCTCCTTGATAGCATCATCATTTTCATCAATCAGTCTCGATATTTTGCTGGCATTTTACCTAAAACATCCTCAGCCACTTCATATATATTCTTCTTCAAGGAGTTCCATGAAGATGTATCATTGATTTCAGTAAATCGTTTTTTTAGTGATTCCTGTGTTTCCAGGAATGTAGTTTTCACGACATTCAGACATGCAGGTGGCTTTCCATTATTTTGTCTAGTTGCTGGTTTAAGAACAAAATTCATTTCAGTCAGCACTAGGCCATGATCAGTCCAATAATCTGCACCATGCATAGATCTAACAATATGGACATCTTTCATATATCTCTTGCGGACGATGACATAATCAATGAGATGCCATTGGTGTGAACGGGGATGCTTCCACGTAGTAAACATGATCACCCCTGTGCTTGAATTGAGTGCTGGAGATAAAAAGATTTAAATTGTAATATCTATCCTGACCCACTGAATCGATGTACTCTACAAGGCCGACCATTGGTCCTGTCCTGTATTACAGTTCACAATGTCGATTCGATTCCACTTTCCAGTCACGTTGTGATATTTTGATCCTGAAGATCAAATAACAAATCGTAGATCCCGGAAGATTCAGCTGGTCTACCTGCAATTCTTTGGGGCGAGAATCGAACCAAGCAGAAAAATAAAATATGAACAAGTCGATTCGAGTCCAAAGAAAAAAATTTATGTATATGTAGAAATTGTTACAAAAAGAATAATACTTCTTTTACAAGAAAGTAGTGTATATGAAATAAAGTCCAGAAAAACAACAATAAATATTGCAAATAATTCTGAAAGGAGAGAAGTAGTTGAGTTGCCGGGTTCACCCTTTTTGTTCTTAGTAGTGCCGTAATCATTACAGGAAAAAAGCAGACATGTTCTGTGGTGGCGATGGAGGCGGCGACGGTATTATCTATGTAGTCCATTGCGTTGTTAAAGATAGTTTTCATCATGGCGGCGGTAGCAGCGCCTTGCGTAATGTAAAAGACATCGGCGGCCGCGACTGTTTGTCAACTCACTTCATCCAGCTCCAATTTTCAACTGACTGATGTCGCACAAACACCTGCGTGTTAGCGTGCTCTTCTTAAGGTGGATAACCTTAGAATACAACCTGATTACTGACCTCTCCCCTTCATGATTAAACGAACAGTCTTTCCTTCGCAAATGGTATTCCATAGTTCATATAAACACTATCGTTTTGACATTTTATATTAATAATTCTAACGAAGCACAGAAAAAAAAAAAAAACTTTACTCAGATTATTTTTCATTTATAAACAAAATTCTATATTACTATAATTATTGATATTTCAATGGTGACAATTTGCTGTCTGCCACAAAAACTCGGTACAGAGTTCAAGAAGCATTAAACCATTGGTGTTGATGTTTCCGACGCCATATTTCCCCCAAACTACTCCAGGTCTCCCGGTCTGCACCCAACTCTGCCGTTGAAGTTACAAAGGAGAACAATATTGTCGTCTTTTGGAATCATGTTGATTATACTTCTCAAAGATTCATAGAATTGAGTCTTTAAAATGTCGGTACTGTCGTTGTTGTATCGTAGGCACTAATGATTGTAGCATATCGTGATCCATTCAGATGTAGGCGAAGGGTCATTAAACAGAAACTACTCCTTTAGGAAGTTCAACAAGTTTTGGTACAAATGTGCAACGTACAGCAAAAATCCTAATTTTAAGTATTTAGTTATTTTTTAATATTATGAGGCTTTTATATTTTATATATGGTGCATATGTTTAAAATATAATATTGATATGCATACTGAAGTGTTTTGTATTAATATATATTGTATCGTAAGATTTAATGAAGTGGCATTTGTATGCTTATCATAGTATAAATTTTAAAGGGTTTATATATATTTTTAGAGGGTACTTTTTGTTGTTTTTTTTTAAATATTTTAATTTCAATACTTTTTGTAATATTTTATATTTAAAAATTTTGTTACTATTACTCGATTAATTAATTAATATATTTTTTTATTTTTATATAGTATTATCTAATAATTCTAAATGTATTGTTAATTTCCCTTATTCTTGAGGCATTTTTAATTCATTTTTTTTTCCAATTTTAAGTTTTTTAACATATTAAATTTCAAATATTATTTTTTTTCCTTGTGGATGGGTATTAATTAATATAAATTTAATTTGATATATGTTAATTTAGATGTATTCATCCTATGATATTTATTTCCCAACTTTATATTATATATTTTTTTATATTTCCATTAATATTCTTTCTGACATATTTGTTAATTTAACACTCTTTAATTCTGATTTATCTCTTTTTTGTAATTTTGGGTTTATCTTTTAT